>QJOA01000436.1:0-55359 GCA_004155915.1 Monosporascus sp. CRB-9-2
ATAATAATAATAATAATAATAATAATAATAATAATAATAATAATAATAATAATAATAATAATAATAATAATAATAATAATAATAATAATAATAATCGAAATTTAAATTTTAACTCGATAAAAACTAAAAAATTACAAGAAATAGTTTACCCTGCTATTCCGAATTATAAAAACCGTTTAAAATTTCGACAAAAATTAACGTAAATAAAAGCGGAATAAGTTAATTTACGAAAGAAATAGATTTAATAAAACTTAGAAATTAAAATAGCAATTTATCATTTTATTTAATTTTATTTATATAGTTAGCTTTTTATAAAGAATTATTATTTATAAAAAGAACTTATAAGTTATTTTGTAAAAAATTATAAAATTTCGTAAAGTAACGTACCGCACTTATAAGCGAGACATACTTATAAGCCAAATACTTTTTAACATTCCGCAGCAATAAATTCAAATAATATAACTATAACATACTAAATCAATTTAAATCAATTAAATTCTTTTTCGCTAAACGTATTTACAGCTTCTTTATAAGTACGCGCTTTATATCCGGGCTTGTCGTAAACGTTATATTTCCGTTTCTTAATCTTAACCTTTTTATAACGATTACTTCTCATCGTTATTAGCTGCATTTTTTATACCCTCCCCCTTTTTCGCCTAGAAAAGCTTATCTTTTTTATATAATAAATATTTCTTTTTTTTTAAAAAAAAAATACTTTTAAATGTGTGATAAAAGCCGACAAGAAAAAGTTTTTAATAATATAAATATAATAACGGTATATTAGGTTTTCGATATATAAAAAATAACCGCGTTTTAAAATAAAATGAAATAAGATATATTAAAAGGTTAAAGCCGATTCGAAAATGCGCAAGAATATAAAGAGTAATAATATCGGAATTTATATAATATTTTTCAAATTTATCGAATAATAATTTTCGTAACCGTTAAAAATAAAAAAAACCGTTTCGGAATTTTTATACGCGTCCGAATATATTTATTAAAATATCAAATTCATCTCAAATTTAATTCGATTATTATTAAATTATTGTTATTCAATTCCACTTTTAATCGATTAATAATAGGTTATTGCGATATTAAAATCCAAAGTACTTTTTGTTCTGTTATAATAAAAAATAGTAGCAAAGTTTAACTTTGAAAATTAATAATATTAATAATTATAATATTCGTTATTATAAAAAGCCTTATTAAAAATCCGATTTCGTTAAAGTTATAAATATTCTTTTTTTATAATACCGTATTTTATAATAATAACCCGAATAAATTCGAATTATTCACGAATTATTTTTAAATTTTCGGATAAAACTCGTTAATAATCGATTTTTCGATTTAAACGCGTTGAATTCTTTTTAAAAATTTTAACGTTTAATTAATTTCGATACGTTTTATAATACGTTAAATAAGTAATATATTAGTTATATTTTTAATATATTTAAGCTCGATAAGAAACGTTCGCGTATTTAAATTAAGAATTAGATTAATAATCGATTTTCTTTTCGGCTAATATTAATTTTTATAAAAAAGAAATAACGGAGGTTCAAGCGTATTTACCGTTAAAACAATATATTAAAAAGAATATAAAACTTTATAAATAAATTAACCCTTTTATAATTAGGTTTCGATTTTTATTTTTGAACTTAAAAGACTAAATTTATTCTTGCTTTTTTTTAAGACGTTTTATAATGTTGGTATTAAGAAATAAGTAATTAAATATATCTTATTAAAATAGTTAAAAAAATGATTCGCTTATAGCTATGTTTCGCTTATAAGTATAGTACGTTATTAATTAAAATATTAAGAAAATAATATATATATATAAAAGGTAATACCTTTATTAAAAATAGCTGAATTTAAATATAACTTAATAAATTTAAACGTTTTATAAGTATTTACGTAATTTTAAAATTGTATTATATTTAATAAAGATTTCGTAGGTATAAGAAATTATATAAATATACGTTCGAATCGTCCACTTAGTAATATAGCCGATTTAGTACTATATTATATTATATTATATAAAACAATACTAATAATTAATAAATAAATTCTGTTTTTAAGTTTTTAATATTTTGGTAAAGCGCTTTTTAAAAGGATATAATCGGTATATTAAATCCTTAAAGCTATTTCTTAGTCGAAAACTTTAGCTATCAGCTAGCCACTGTACCAAAAGATTAGTTGCGATAAGCTTATCTAAGTGTTAAGTACAAGATTCTATCTTGCTACTTATCTGACATTAGCCACAACCTCAAAAATCGGGCCTGATCTTGATAAGGCAACCAATCAAATTCAGAAAACATTCATTCTTTGCATGGAACAGTAAGGTCTTTATCCTTTCTGCAAATGAGGTAAGAAATCTTGTTATTGATCTACTTAGGTATGTGCTTGGCAAGATACCTAGCGGAACGCTGTCCGTAACAAGCTGGCTGACTACGATCCAACACAGGGTTCATTAGGCAGTTAACTCGTTTTCAATCTTACTTGGGCAGAAATCGAAAATTCTCTCCTACCCAAGGGGACCACTCCTAATTATAAAATATCCTTGCTCTCAACAACAGTGCCAAAAGCATCGGCAATCTCGCTAAGCGCCACGCGAACTAGCTCCGAGGCATCCACACCGGGAATGTGGCGGTCGCCGACAGCATCCTTAGCAATAATGACATCCCAGCCTTTCTCGGCGGCTTGGCGAGCGGTAGTAGAGATGCAAACATGAGCCTATAGGAATGGGGAACAAGATATTTCGTTAGCGGTATGAATAATTCCTTCCCATTATTTTTCTGCTTTTTTTTTTCTTCGTGGGTCGCATGTGATAACTTACCATGTATCCAGTGAAAACAACCTTCTTGCGGGCAGTCTTCTCCAGAATCTCCTGCAGCTGGGTTCCGGTGAAAGACCCGGGCGCGTGCTTGCTTACGACGCTCTCGCCGGCTCTAGGCTGGAGCTCATCGAACTCCTCGGCGAGCGGCGTGCCGGGCGTGAAGATGCCAGCACCCTCGGGCGTCTTGTGCACCACGTGCACGATCGGTGCGCCGGCAGCGCGGTACTTCTCGAGGAGGGCAACGTTGGCCGCGCGTGTGCTTTCGACGTTCTCGGTCTTGAGAAGACCAGAGGCGTACTCGTTCTGGGCGTCAATGATGACCAGAACACTGTCGCTGGTGGAAGCCGTCGAAGGCGGCACACCGAGGATCTGCCGGAAACTCTTAGCTGTTTGTGCCATTTTCCCCGTCTTTCTTTCCTCCGTATAGTCTCAAGTCGCCGATAGGGATGGTCCTTTCTTTCTGATGATATATGAAATTGAGTTTTGGACGGGTTATGGTACGTGGACGCTAACAAGACGCGAGGTACTTTATATATCGGGTGCTCGATGGCATGTGGGGAAGTGATATGATGGGTCTGCCCCACCTCACAACCCGGCTCGCCCGCCGAGCACGGTAAACCAAGTCCACAATTAGGATGGGTCTCGCATAACAACGGAAGGACCGAAGAGGGATCATTGAACTCTGTCGCGCGCCTTTAATGTGACATGAGAATTAGTCATACGACAGACCTAACTAAGGGAGTCAGTATGGATGATACGAGAGCGCTGATTTATAATCGCCGAGCAGTCTCATTTCTTGCCCGCATCAGAGGGGGTTGAAGGTGAGGCTCTCCGGGGCTCTCCACATGGGTAGTTGCTACTATGCCCAGAATAGCAGTATATTCCGCCAAGCTTCGATCTAGGCTTAGCGCACCGTTTAGGATGAAAGCACTCGAGTAGATCATCTGGCTCGGGCGCCACTCGATAATTAGGTAATCCACCGAACCTCGCCGACCGTCATTCCGCCCGTGCTTACCGATGAAGCTAGCTATATAGATGTGTGGGTATAAATCTAGCTATATATATGTGTGTGTGTAAATCTAGCTATGGGTGTTTATAGTCAAGTTGCTATATCTCATTCACATAAGTTTCTCATAATATATGCTTTGAGTTCTCCATCTGTCTTATCCTTTGTCTTACCAACTTCTCTTTGATTATGCAGTAAGTTTCTTAGACTTCGGAGGTGTTGTAGCACGAGGCCTAACATGAATCAAGGGATCCTTCCAGTACCGGCAAGGCGACCTACTTCGATCTCGGTCACCATCGTCGCCCTGTGACCACGTGTTCAGCAGAGGCCCAGTTGTGGTTTGATCGCGGATTAGTATGGGCCTACTCGTTCAACCACGCCGAAGCCGAGAGATGCTTTGAGCGAGCTGCTCAACACGATCCGACTTGCGCGATGGCGCTGTGGGGTATCGCCTACGCTGCTGGGCCGAATTATAACAAGGCGTGGAGATACTTTGACCAGAAAGATCTCAGGGCCTCCATCAAGAGATCAAATGATGCTCTAGCTCGGGCCTCCAACTTGGCGGTCCAGGCTACCCCCGTTGAACAAGCGTTGATCAAGGCACTCGCTACGCGCTTCCCGCCGACAGACAGCATCCCCAATGACATGGGCTCCCTGGACCGCGCGTATGCTAACGCGATGCGCCCGGTATATCAAGCGTTTGGCCGTGACATGGATGTCGCGGCACTATTTGCCGATGCGCTCATGTGCATCAGCCCACGCGGCCTGTGGGATCTGGATACCGGCAAGCCCACCAGCGATAACTCAGTCGAGGCCCGCCAGGTCATCGAGTCGGGCCTAGGTCAGCCTGATGGCCGCCATCATCCGGCTCTCTGTCACCTATACATCCACGTAATGGAGATGTCTCCGTTCCCGCAGTTGGCACTACCGGCTGCCGATCGGCTTCGCCGCCTGGTTCCGGGGGCTTCGCACATGCTGCATATGCCGACACACATCGATGCCGCGGTGGGCGACTACCGCCGATCAGTTGACTCGAACGACGAAGCAATACTTGCCGACGATGAGTACTTCGCCCGAGAGAGCGCCACGACCCTGTATGTAGCCTATCGGGTGCATTATATCTGTGCTAAGCTGTACGCTGCCATGATGTCTGGTCGCTTCGCAGATGCCATGTCAGCCGCCGAGAAGCTGGAACAGGTAATTGATGCCAAATTACTCTCCGTCGCGAGCCCCCCTATGGCAGACTTCGTCGAGAGCTTCCTGGGGAGCAAGGCGCACGTGCTCGTGCGTTTTGGTCGCTGGGAGGAGATCCTCCGCCTCGAACTCCCCGACGACCGCAACTTGTGCTGTGTGACGACCGCCACCATCCTTTATGCCCGCGGGCTCGCGTTTGCCGCCCTAGGTCGAATCCCCGAAGCCGAGACCACCCAGAAAGAGTTCGAAGCAGCGCGCTGCGCTGTCCCGACCTCGCGCTTAAATAGCATACCCTGCAAGGAGGTCGATGTACTCGAAGTCGGCTCGGCCATGCTTGCGGGCGAGTTGGAGTACCGCAAAGGGAATTACGAGACTGGCTTTGCCTCTCTTCGCAAGGCCGTCGAGCTCGAGGACGCGCTCCCGTACGCCGACCCGCCCGCCTGGATGCAGCCAGTCCGCCACGCTCTGGGGGGTTTGCTTCTCGAGCAGAACCGCGTCCAAGAGGCGGAAGCGGTCTTTCGACAGGACCTGGGCTTTGCCAAGGACTTTCCTCGTCGGAAGGCGAAGCTGAATAATGTGTGGGGATTACATGGACTGCATGAGTGCTTGACGCGCTCGGGCAATGTGAACGATGTTCTTTACATTCAAGCTGCGCATGATATTGCTCTGGCCTCTGCCGACGTCCCAGTGACGACTTCATGCTTTTGCCGCCTGTCTGCAGTGGGGAAAGGTGGATGTTGTTCATGAACTGATGGGAGGGTACCAGAAGTCTAGAATGGGCTATCTTTCTTATTTGTGTAGTAATCGTGTAGTCTATTGATTTTATAGATTATAAGTAAATCTTGAGTCAGTATCATATTGATCAAAGTACCACTAAGCTGATGAATGGATGTCCCGCATAAGTAGCTTCATGTTTAAGTAATACGACAGTTATAAATTCCCACGAAGGGCGCCCGCCACGGCTCGCTCTTTCTCCCCCACGCGTAGCCCATACCTACTTATTCTTGATAGGCTACTACTCCTTGCTCCAGCAGTTCATTGCTATGCTATAAAACAGTGGTAGAGACGGAAACTTCGGGGTATGAATGCGACCCCAGAACCGTTTCGTGGAGTTTGGAAGCACACCTCTGCCCCGTTCGTCCCTCTCCAGCGTTTTGTGTGCCGTATATAATGGGAACCGCGCCGACGATTGTCCATACAGCATGGACTCTGGCTGCATCAGGTACCCAATGCTTTGAAATACCTTAAGGCTCAGCTCGATGCAAACCGCCCGTAGATCTCCGACATATTCTGACACATTGCCCTTCGGCCCACTGGAGTCGGGAAATTGCCTTAAGAAGTTCTCAATATGTGACAAGCCTATGATCTGAAACGCCCATAGGTGGGTGAGGACATCGGCTACATTAAGCTTGGGAACCATAAGAACTCATTATGAGACAGGAGGTTATCTTTGACGGTCTGAAGCCACTATAATGGCCTTGGCGACCCTGCTTCTAATAAACAACCCCACGTCTCGAGATTCGCCCTGATCTCCTCTGTTACAGAAGAAGTTTTTTTAGGTTAGATTGACTGCTCTGACTTTAAGGAGGGAAAGACCTTCCAAGCTACCTAAGCCGATCGAAGCCCTTTTTATAGGCCCTGGTGGATCCCACCAGGGGTGCCTGATTGGAGCCCATTAGACACCATTTTTTTACCATGACATCCTGTAGCTCGGCAAGCCTTTGCTTGGCGGCGAGTATTGTCATAGGGGCCGGTTCGCCTTCCATCGCATCGATCTTTTCCAACACCTCTGGTATTGTAGCAGCCAGGCTTAAGAGACTTTGCAATAGGGACGTTAACGGTGCTGAAATGGCAATTAAAATCCAGTCCCTTTCCGGACAAAATATCGTCTTACGAATAATGAAAGCTTCAAAAATATGGTAAACAGGTTGTGTAAGTTAAAAGTTAAGCAAGGGAAGTAACATTTTTCTTCCGGGCTTTATTTACCAATAATGGCCTATAGCCGATAAAAAGCTTATGCGGCATGCTAGTATTTGTCAGATAAATGTTGATATTAGGGGTTCTAAGACAGAACGCCACGGAGATTACCTGTGGCTTAGATGGGAACTCCATTAGCCACATCTACCAGTATAAGCCCCGACCGACACGGTCCAAGGGCTCCATGATCAATACAATAACAACAACTGTTTTGACCCCAATACTGAATACACGCTTATGTCTAACAATTAAGAGTCTCAATCTCATTTGATACCGATATCACGATTATAACGGCAAGCGACCTTTAGTTATAATAACTAAAGCCATTAAAAAAAAGACGATCTATTCAGCTCCTAAGCACTGGGAGCAGTGGAATAACGAATTCCAAATTAAAGTAACAGCCCTAGATCTATGGGATTATATAGACCCTAATTAGAAATTACCATGGCCTACTTAACCTACGAAGTTAACGTTCGAAGATTACCCGAAAAAAGCCAATCCGCGAATTATTCGAAATACTTTAACCGAGATTACCGCCGATAATATAACCGTTGCATTAAGTTCCATTAAATAAATGGATATTAGCAGAAAATTTCGTTCCGTAATAAAGATAATTATCGAAGGTAGATTTAGTTATAATACGGATTGGGCTATATACGTATACGAAAATAAAAAATATAAGGATTACCGGAAAAATATTAAAAAATTAATAAATTGGATTTTATTATTAATATTTTTTAATTACCGACTTACGATTTGCAAGTTAATAAGAACCTTTAACGAATAATATAGCGATTTAAAGGAAACCGGCATTATTTACTAAGAAAAATTAAAGCCGAAAGCAAAAAGAAAATATCGAATAATTATTAAATTATTTACCAAACTTTTAAAGGATTTCGGAATATAGGTAACTTAATGGGAAATAATTATATCAAACGCATAAGATAAAGGTATTAAGGAAATTAACGATATACAAAATCTGGCGAACGATTTAAAAAACGCTTTTAATAACGTTTTTAATTATTAAATTATAAATTTTAAAATAATTTATAAGGAATAAATTAACTTTAATATTTTAAAGTACCGCAAAATAGCAACGTAATTTAGGGTTTATATACCCGTATAATTAAAAAAAACCCGTTTGCAAATTGTTCGAAACGTTTTCGAAGTAACGTTCGGAAATATAAACGATCCGGACCCCGAAGCAGATAACGGTTTATCAGATAATAATAAAATATAAAATTAATTAATTAATATTTTAAAAAAAAATCCGAGAATTAGGTAAAAGTAAGGGTTAAAATCGAAATTAAGGCGGTAAACCAGCGGAATTAAAGCGGAAACGCGTTATTACCGACAAGAATTTTACCGGATTTATTTACTAGGTATATTTAGGTTTTTACGAATTATTAGCTTGCTGGTTCGTTTTTAAAAATAAAGCATCCAAAAATTAAGAACTTAACGAAATTTCGATATAATTAATTAAAGAACGTATTAATTTTATTGCAGGTTTAGCAGAAAAAATTAAAAGATTAAATTTTAAGGCGTTACCCGAAAAGTCCGATTAATTAGGATATAGGATAAGTATTATTAAGGTTATATTTTTAATATTTTATATAATTTTTAAAACGGTTATTTATTTTTTAAAAAAAAAATTTATTTTCGATTTAAAAATTATTTTTTATATTTTTAATTAAATTAATAAATTTCTTAATTTCAGATTAATATATTTAGGTAATTATATATTTGCTGGAAATATAGTTATTTTTATTCTTAAATACGGAAAAATAAATATCCGTTTCGAAAACTTAAATAGCTTCCGGTTAATGCGCTTATATAATATAACGTATTACGAAGGATTCGCCTGTAACCTAATATTATTACGTTTATTAAAAAAATAAGGTTTTTGATAAAATTATAAAAGGATTAATAATTATTTCCGACGGAAAGATAATTTAATTATTATAACGTTAATCAAAAAGTACGATTAAATAATAATTAAATATTTATTATTATAATTAATTCGGAAAACGTTTTTTATTTGACGGAAAAAATTTAATTTATAAATAAAACGACCTTCGAATATTATTGATATTTAACGATGGCATTTAAAGTTCGTTTACCCGGGTTTAAAATTTTTTAACTATTTTGTAAGTTATTTTCGGGGGGTAAAAATTAAAAATTTTGGTTAAAAACGCCGGAAGGAAAACAAGATTATTATTATTAAATATAACGCATGCGGATACGGAAAAGTAAAGCGCCTAAACCGTAAAGTTTGCCGAAATTTATCCGTAAAACCGGGAATGTAATTAATTATTAATTTTTAAGACCTAGAAAAAGATAACGACCGTATTAATAGCGTTATATTCGTAATTAATCGTTTTTTAAATTATATTTAAAATTGGTATTTTAGCGATAAAATAGCCGAAATAATTATAATAACTTTGGACCAGATGTTTGCCGTTTTCGAAAGTTATAATTATAAGGCAGAAGTTATAAAATACGATAACGAGTTATACGGCAGAAAGTACCAAGTTCGAAATTATTTATATTTAAAAAGAAACGTTCGAATCGAGCCTTCGGTACCGGATATATAAGTATAAAATAAAAGCGCCGAACGTTCGGGGGGTATAATTAAAATAAAAACGATTTATATACGAAAAAGGGCAAAATTATTATATTTTTTATAGGTAAAGATTTACCGTATTATAATTTATTTATATAACCGGATTTTTAAATATATATTTAATTGGCTAACGTTATATAAACGTTTTTATATTTATTAAATATATAGGGAAAAAATAATGGTTACCGATTAAAAATTTTATTTAAATTATTTCCGAATTTATGGTTATAAAGTTTACACCTTAATAAAAAACGTATAACGTAAGCAGAATAAAAAGCGAAAATTCGACCCGAAGGTTTAAATTAGTTATTTTATAAGGTATTAGTTATTAAATATTTACCGTATATAAAATCCTTTAATAAATAAGGTAATAACGATTCGTAACGTTATTTTTAACGAAAAAAGTACCTTTAATGGTAACTTGGACGATTTAAAAAATAACCTTTTTAAGGTAACCGAAAACGAATTACGTTATTTACTTAATAAAATCAAATATTTAAAAGGTTTACGTTTCGAATTTAGATTTACGGTTTACGAGGAAAATAAAGAAATTACGTAGTTATTAAAGGTAAGTTCGGATAACGTCGTTAAAAGCGAAAACGTAATAAATTTAAACGAGGTAAAAAAATTTTTTAAAGAATTTGATTCGTATAAGCTTAATTAATTTTATACGAATATTTATTTCGTTTTTTATCCGACGCCCGATTTTATTTTGCCGCGTTTTGCTGTTTTATTAATTATTATTATTCGAATTACCGCGGTTTTAAAAAAGAAAATAGTTATAAACGCCGTCCTTAAAAAACGTAAAGGTATCGATAAAATTCTTAATTCCGGAGTTATATACCGTATTTCGAGCTGGAAGGTTACGTTTAATACAAAACGCTTAAGTTTGGTAATAGGGTTAAAATACGGAAAGTAGGTAAGTAAAATATAAGCTGCCCGGATAATAAACCGTCCGTATCGTTATTTTAATAATATAAAGATAAAAATTTAGGTTAATACTTTCGAATATGATTAAATTAAACGTTTATTATAAGTAAAAAGGAAAATTTATCGAAAATATTTTCCGTTAATTTTTAAAATTTATAAAAAGTTACAAAATTATTTTATAAAGAATAAGTTTCGGAAAATAAAAAAGGATTATTTAAATAATTATAAATAGATAAGTTTGTGGATAAAATGCAACCATAAAAAGGCTGACAGGAAATAGCTACTTAATTATATATAGGTATACGTTTATAAATTCGATAAACATAACAACTTTTTAAAATATAAAGTACGTTTAATGGTATAAAGTAATTAGCAGGTTTATAAGGAGTACGAAAATATTTATATCTTTATTTTTACTAAAAGGTTTTTTTAAATTTTTATTGTTATAATTATGCAATTTAATTTAAAGTTAATATAATATAACGTAATTAATACTTTCGTTAATACAAAGTTAAATAAAGAAATTTATATAAAGATATTACCAAAATACCGGAAACCGGGAATTATTTTATATTTATTTAAAGTTTTATACGGATTAAAAGAATTTCCTTTATTTTAATAAAAGGAATTATCGAAAACGTTTATTTAGCTAAATTTTACCCTTATCCTTTACGAACCGTGCTATTTCGCGCGAAATAATATCCTCGTATTCTTTTATGTCGATAATATAATTATCGTTTATAAAAAAAAGCGCAAAAAAGCAGCTAACGTAATAATTAGCTAATTTAAAATAAGGTATTAATTTATTAAAAAAACGAATTTTAATAATTTTTAAAAATTAAAATTATCCGAAACCGATCGAAACGTCGGATATGGTTATTATAATCGTTATATGTTAATAAGCTAGTTAAGCTAATTAAAAAAGAATTAAATTCCGGTTAAGCCGATATTTCCATAAAAAATAAAAAGTTATTTCCTAGTTAGGAAATTGCGTTTAATTACTTTATTAAGGTATATTAAAAAAAAATCGGCTTAATATTATACGCCGCAGTTATTATTCGTCCGGATATAATCTTTGTAACCTTTAAATTGGCGAGATTTAACATAAATTTAAGCCCAGAATATTATATAAAAGCAAACCGATTTATTCGATACCTTATTAAGACAAAATATTACGTTTTAAAGTATAAGGGAATAGATATTTTCGAAGTAACTAGCGACGCCTTTTTTATCGATAATTCGATCGACCGAAAAAGTTTCCAAGCTTACGTAATACGTTTGTTCGGTAACATTATCGGATAACGCGCTAATAAGCAAAATATAATAATTACTTTTACAACAAAAACGGAATTATTAATATTTGTTCAGGTTGCAAAAAAAGTTATATACGTATCGCGACTAATTAAGGAGCTCGGAATTTAATTCGATACCTCGACCATTAATATCTAATGTAACAACAAGCAGATTATCAGGCTTATTTACGTAAATATTGCCCAGTTCCAAACGAAATTAAGGTATATAAACATCCATAACTATTAATTACGATAAAAAGCAATTCGAGAAAGGATCGAAATAATATATATTCCTACGAACGATATGATTACAGATAGGTTAATAAAGATTTTCCCTGCTGCGTTTTTCGGATAGTTTACTCGATAGTTAGGGTTGACGGATATCAAAAAGAGGATACAGGAACGTCGGGTTCGAGAATTGTCTGATGAGGATTTGCAGGAATTTGAGGATAACTTTGATTGATCGATATTCTGTATCCAGGGCCTGCTATCCAGAAAGCAGCCCCTGGGGGGGTGTGTCAGATAAATGTTGATATTAGGGGTTCTAAGACAGAACGCCACGGAGATTACCTGTGGCTTAGATGGGAACTCCACTAGCCACATCTACCAGTATAAGCCCCGACCGACACGGTCCAAGGGCTCCATGATCAATACAACAACAACAACTGTTTTGACCCCAATACTGAATACACGCTTGTGTCTGACAGTATTAAAGGACTGGGGTAAGATAACCCCCCCATCCACGCTCCACCCCTTCAACGCGCCACCCCACAACCGCGTTACGCGTTAATCCACTTACTGATTTCTTTCTTTATAAAAACCCCTTTAATAACGATTTAAAAAATTAAAAAAAATATCTTTTTTTTTATTAAAATTTGTACTTTCGAACGATATATAGCTTTCGGCTTAATTCCGTACGGCGTAAGCGATTAACGAAGTAACGTATAAAAAATCCTTACGTTCAGCCTTTAAAGGTTACCAGGTCGATAAACGATATATATTACGCCGTATTTAAAATATACGGACGAAAAAAAAGTTTAATAAAAGCCGCCAAAAATTATTATAAATCCAAGAAAAAGGTTTAACTTATTAAATTATCGTATAAAGTTAATTAGGTTATATATTACTTTATTCCCGATTTCGCTTATATATATAATATTTTTTAATTAATAACGGTAGTTTTAAACGATTAAAAAAAATTAAGTAATTTAATTTTTACGTCGCTATTTTAAAATTAAAACTTTTAAAGGTAAAATAATTAATTATAAACGTTTAAATAACGTTTCCCCGGTTTTTACGAACGTTTTATTTAATCGTTTCACCTTACCGGAAATTAAGGTTATTAAATAACGGAATAAATATAACGTAAATAAAATCGGAATAATAAAAAATATAAACGAAAACGTTTTCGTTTTCGATAAAACCTTTAAAAAATATATTAACTTAAAAAATATTTTTAAAAAAAGATAAATTATTATAATTATGTATATTAATATTAACGGGCGTTTTTTGTTATTATTTATAATTTTTAACGGCGGTAACGTATAATAATAATAATTTCCCGATTTTAATAATAAAATATACGAAAGTTAATATTTTATTATTTTAAAAAACGGCTAAACGAATATCGAAATCGGCTTAAAATAATTTTATAAAGTTTTTATTTTTAATATTAAACTTAAGAATTTAAACGAATAAAAGTTATTAATAATCGATAACTATAATAATTATATTACCGAAAACTTTATATAAATATACCTTTAAAATAAGATTTATATTATTTTTTTATTTATTTACGTTTTTTATATTTTTAACCTTTTAATATAAATATATTTACTATTTTAAAACGAAAATACCGTTATTAATTCCGCGAACGTTATTTCGGATAAGTTTTCGAAGTTATTAATAAAATTAATTTCCTTTAAACGTTTTTAAAAGTATAAAACGAAATTATAATAATTTCGAAATATATTATAAAAGGTTAAAAAATAATAAATTTACGTTTTATTAATAAAGCGAAAATGTTAAATAATAAATACGTTAAAAAAAGGGAAAAATAACGGATACATCCGTCCCGAAATCGATTTTTACTTTAAAACGTTTTAATTTTTTAATTTAGATAATTGCTTTAAGTATTAAAATGCTTAAATTATTTAAAGATTTAATCCGGATTAAAAAATTCCTGGTAAAAAATAATTTAATTTACGAAAATCTTATTATACGCTTTTTATTCCGCAAATTCGTAAAAGCTTTTAATAAAAAAAATAATAAATTTTTCGTTACCGAAGTTTATAATAATTAATTAACTACAACTTTTAAAAAAGTAAAGCTTAAAACGCGCAAAAAAGTAGAACCGGAGCCAAATAAAGATTTCGTAAAGATAATATCGGTTAGGAAAGTAAAGGTAGGACTTAGGGCCACTAGGAAAGGACGCTTTAGTAACACCCGGCGAAAACAACAGCAAAACGAGCCCTCCGAAAGCGAAGAAGATAGCGAGGATAACCCGGAATGCATTATTGTGCGTGGCGGTTAGTATGGAGTTAATTGAATAAGTGGTTGTTGAGATATTCTTATTTGCGTTGAAGGGTTTTGTTGATGGCTTCAAAATTGGGTGGAGCGTTGAGGGGGTGGAGCGTGGATGGGGGGGTTATCTTAGTAATAACCGGGTGAGCCCCCTTACACCATGTACATGGACGAGCCAGTTAATAGGGTTCGTAGGTGATAAAACCTATTGATAATAAACATTATTTTATCTATTATTCTGGTATATGGTTCCGAAAGCGCAGAGAGGTGTTAATTTTATAATCCATCCCAGGCGGCAACATCCGCTTCTCGCAGCTGGCCATGGCGATTGAGTACCGCCGATCGATCGTTGCTATCCAACGCACAGAAATAGGTAGAACACAGAACATTTTTGACCAGGAGACTTTCAAAGACGGAGAGTTGGTGCTCGACGGATAATCGGTCAACAGGATCTTGGTCCAGACCTCCGAACGCGATAGCGTCGGGCGGTAGTCGACGCAACTTTTCTGTCGTACGGAGGCGAGGCCTCATTGACGAACATAGCCTTATTTCGACAAGCATTTCGCTCAATGCGAAATTGGTAACCTCATGATAGACGATCGTGGACACCCCGTCGTAATCCAAGAAACGATGCTGAAAAAGACCGGTCTCTTGAAGAAAAGCGGAATGGAAACTGTTGCGGCATCCAAAGGGAGACCCGGCAAGACCATTATCTAAGGAACGACGGCAAGGCCATAGTTTTCTGGGCCGAAAACGGGACCACTGTGCGCAAGCCCAACGGCGTCATCTTTTGGGGTGCCGAGAGGGAGCTTTTCGTGGTAGGCTGGACGGGATATAGCATGAAATGCTATAGACGAATCATCAGCTTGTCGGGACCCTATGCTAGCCGGAAAACGGACAAGCTTCCCCCTAAACCACCACTGTCGGACATACACTTCGCATGGGCCAGGTAGGTACCATACCTAAGCGTATAACTAGACAACCCTTTATAACGGGGTCACCTGTTCAAAGATAGCTGCACATTGTGCTAATTGCGAGGTTTCACGGTCATGTTGCCACGCTCCTCGCGGATATAGGTGACCATTGCCGTACCTTCTGTATCGGGAGGCGTAAACTGGATCCCGAATCCTGTACCCCAGGTACCCTTGCTATCACATGCCCTTTCCTAAGTGTGCCCTTCTTCCTTCCTTCCTTCCCCCCCTCCCGTCCTCGTCTTCCTGGACGTCGTAAAGGGTAACCATGTTCCTCAGAACCTCATCACCGCTCCAATCCGAAGCCCAACCGGGAGGACCTAGAGCGCCTTTATGGCCCTGTCCAGGGGAGGTCCATCCGTCCGGCAGGCAGTAAACGGTCCTCAAGTCCCCCCGCCCGAGGATGGAGTGCAGCCGAGCGAACGCCTCGCGCGCCATCGCGCGCCTCATCGACGCCGTGTGCGGCCAGCCGCTGGGATGCCAGGGGCCGTGCCCGAGCACGTCGAAGAGGCGGTCGGCCTTCTCCGTGACGAGCACCCGCCGGACGCGGCCGCAGTCGCCCGAGAACCTGTAGATGGGCATCGTGGCCAGGGCGCCGGCGCAGACGACTACGACGTCGTTCGCCGCCGCGGCGAACTCCAGGGGGCACAGCATACTCCTCTTGATTTGCTCCCTCGGGAAGACGGGGGGCACCGCCGTCTCGGTGCCGAAGAAGACGTACGCGCGGTGCTCCAGCACGACGGACCGGCTCTCCCGGTTGGCGAAGCAGAGCGGCGACGCGTCCTCCCGCCGCTGTCCACGGCCGTCCGTCCAGTGCGGCGTGCGGCGTAGCGCGAGGTATGTGGCCCTGGTGTCTATGAGCCTGGGCGCCTCGAGCGCATGCCGCCAGATTTGTAGGCGGATCTCGGTCGGCAGTTTTGTGAATTGGGGAAAGTCGACGGTGGGATGAGTGGTGCCGCTCGCCGTCTGCCCCTCCTCCATCTTTAACTAGAGGAGCCGATCTACTATTCAGACCGTTCGATAGTGTCGCGGGAGCTGCAAAACTTTCGTCCTGCAAAGACAACGAGCATCGTGCTGTCATCCGGTGCCTAACGTTTCAAATGCCTATGTTAAATTGATCCACGAGCCAGTGTTTAGACATAGACATGTTTTAAACTAGCTTGACATAGTAGAAGACTTACCCCTGGTTTGGAGGATGCGAAAATCTAGGGGGTGTGAGTTCTAAAGCGGGGTTGGCGTGGGACGAATCAAGGATCGTGTGAGGTAAAAGATCCAAGGGAAATTGGGAGTGGTGAATCATTATGAAGCCGTCTGATTGACTGCTTTAAAACACGGTCGCCAGCTGCGCTTCAATCCACCCCAACTAATGTTAAATTCCAGTCATATGAGTTTTGACGAACCATAAGCAGGAGATGAGATATTGTGTGCGGACTCAACCCCTCTATACAACTCGTATCAACCAGACCGGCATCGTGAATGATCACGACGAAGATATATCGCCCGACAAGCAACCAAGCATCCTCAACCTCAATGAAACATCAGGAACGCGGTATTCTAATGTTGTAATAGGGATATCGTAAATGTTTGCTCGCATTTCCTCTCTTCCAATGGGGTTATGTCATACCTCATGATATATCGGGGCAAGTGGGGTCCCGGGATGGGTGATGTGGATGGTGGGGTTACGGGTTACAGTATGACCTTCGACCCGCCCCATTGCCCCTCCATTCATCCAACGACTTCATCGCATTAAGAGATTACGAGACTTGGAAGATGGACATCACGAATCCACGGCGCATATTAGCCGTTTCATCGATAGATGCAACGCAACACCTAATCAGAGTTATAAAAGGTAAGCCGCCGGACTTCTTGAACTCGGATGCACGCATACCTCCTCTTTGGACTGGTGCTTTCAGGGAGGCGTTGCGCGTGCTCCTTGGGGCCCCTGAACCCAGAATGGGAGTCGTGGATGCAACTCCCCAATCCGTCTAATCCCTAGTTGCATTTACCCGCACCCCATGTAGCAATCGGGTTGAAGCTGATCTCACCAAACGCTAACGCACGCCAGACCTCACGGGCACGCCGCCCGAGTCGACCTCGACGTCGCTGGCGGGGACGACGCACAACCTCCCCATCAAGACGGCGTACTACACGGCGACGGTGCCTGTGTGGCTGGACCTGGTCGCGTCGCCTTCGGAGTGGGCCGGCTCGTTCCTGTCGGCGGAGGCGAAGGAGGTCCTGGAAGTGCTCGGCGGCGTCGTGGTCGTGTTCCCGCTTCCCGTCCGGCCAAAGTCGGACGAGGGCGATGCTGCGCGCGAGCTCATCCGCGGCGTCGGCAGGGTCGTGCGCGAGGGTCTCGGCGGCTGGGAGTGGGAGGGCGTCGGCCTGTGTCTGGGCGTGGGGGAGGTCGACGACGTCGACGACTGGGAGGACTGGTGCGCCGAGTGGGGGCTCGAGTTTGTGCAGGTCAGGAGCCAGGCCGTGCCGGGGCGGAACGAGTTCGGTGGTGAGTTCATTTACTTATGTCTTCCCATTCAATGGTTGTCCTTTTGTTTTCGGGCGCGGAAAGCCGCTTACACGCCACGCAGAGAAAACGGGCATCCCCCGTGTCCTCGAGGCCTTAGAGGCAAACGACTGGTCCCATATCTCGGCCGAAGACCTGGGTTCCGAGTTCGGGAACTTTGAAGACGAGGAGCCGGGAGCCAGGAAGGGCACGGCGGGGCCCAAACCCCGCAGCGAAAGGGAAGACGGCCCGGACCTGGACCCCGAAGCCCTGGACTTCGGCTTCGACCGCGAAGACTTCGCGGGGTTGAGGCGCGCTATCTGGACCGCCGGCCGGGAGGAGGACGACGATAAGAAAGAGCAGGACCCAGCGAACGGGGAGTCGAGTGGCAAGGAGGCGGCCGCGGATGGGGGCCCGCCACCGGGTGTCGGCGCGGACGAGAAGTTGGACGACGAGGAGGTCCAGAAACTCGAGCGCATGATGGTCAAGCTGCAGGCCGCGCGGGACATGAGCGCCGGCCTGCCCGAAGACCAGCGGAGGCGCATGGCTGCGAAGGCCGTCGGCGAGGTCATGAAGGAGCTCTGATATCCCAGGCCAGAGAATCTGAAAGGTTCTACTCCAGCTGGCTTCCTCGTTCGAGATCAGGTCGCCGCGATTATCTTACCGCTGGATATCGTCATGCCTCTTTCCATGGAACGGAGAAAGACGGTTGGTGTAAGCTAAAGAGCAACACGGGTTGTAACGAAGCCAGACCAGGCGGGGCATGCGCACCACTAGCATCTTAGTACGCCAGTAGGGACAATAGAGACGTCGATGTGCCTACCGCTTCATTGGTATCAGCTGCTCAGCGGAGATATCGGCGTCAAGGGAGTGGATACTGGCTGAAGCAAGCGTGGGGTCCAACGTCGCAGCCGCCCGTCGGCCTTGCATTGCATACGGGATTATTGACTAAAAAGCCATCCTCAAAGAGAAAAGTGTCTCATTGTCTTCTCCGTACCCTAGGTGCGTATCCGGGTTTGTGGCCAAAAATAGACAATCAGGCTAGTAATGCATACCTACCGTGGCGTCGCTTACAGATCGTGATGCAATGCTCCGGACCATGGTTCTCCACCATCTCAAGGGGAACATTCACTGACCGGGATATCCGACAGCAAAGACAAGACCCCACCATATCCACAGCCAGAGAGATCCTCTTGCCGAGGCCGTTGCCGTTTCGCGACAGGTTAGGCCGCCGTGCCCCATCGCCTGGATTACGCTAGTGTGCCTCGGTGAACTACTAGCCTACTTAAGATCGTACGTATAGGTGGGCATATGGCCTGATGGCATAACGGTGCGCGTTAACAAGCGTGGAGTTTTCGTATAGAGGCTATCGGTTTCTAGAAGAAGTGGACTATCCGCATTACATAGGCAGAAAGTATCCCGGAGAATTATCTGCGAACCACCAGGGGTTTCCCACTTGTCAATCTTGGTCGCTGGCTCTGAACAGTACAGGTATCAGAGGGATGTAGAGCTTAGAGAAAGGGGAACCTAGCGACAGATCTCCCCGTTAAAATGCTCTTCATCATCTACAAGACACCGGGGTTATGCGCACCAACGCGCCCTCATGCCCCGGACTTTGAGCAGCTGACTGAAAACGGGCAGCGGTTGCGAAGTACTTAACGAGGTCTGCAGGAATCCGCAAAATCCTTCAGCCCCCAGGGCGAGATCGAAAGCTGAGAAGATGATTCACAGGAGCCTTGCTGTTAGGACCCGGGGGATCTGTGCGCTTGCCGAATGGGCAGGATGGAAGGATAATGGGCTCATACCTACCTAGTCTTGCCTAGTGCGATATGCTGGAACACCAGCATGCGGGATGTCTTAATAGACTAGTTAAGTGAATCCGGCGACAGGGTTTGAACACCACTATGCCTCGGTTCCAGGCTCGGAGAAGCGCCAGACGGGAAGACCAAGGACGGCGTGTGCCCCTTTCCACTGAAAGAGCCGGCGCATTCGCGCACATCTGGCCGGCTTGGATACATCGGTTGATGTCCAAACCGCAGAAGGAATCGTCTTCTGAGAGGCTGTCACGATGCAGTTCTGTCTGCAGTTGAGATTCTCCTCCATGGGGATACAACAGCAAGGTCAAGAAATCATGCGTTTCACGAGCGAGCCCACAGCTCGGACTCCACCTGCGCATCTGGGCAGCGCTGATCGGCTTAGCTAATGCAGGTACATGGCACTCTGCGGCATGGACTCGATATTATTGGCCAGATCAGGATGCTGTCTCACGAACGGCGCAACAATGCACGAGATTAGCTGGAACCATTAAAGGGTAGGGATTGATTGGTGATGCGAGCGAGTATTCACGATTCGGGGCTTCCCGCCAGGAAATTCCGAGGCTCCCTATTTGGGGAATTTACATACCGTGGCTGATCTGCCATGAATACCGGCATAGAATAAGGAAAACGAAGGTTGATAGCACTATTTTCCGTGAGCACTAATTGTTGCCGGGCTTTGACAGGCTATATGAGTGTTCGCCACTGCGTTGCTGCCCCTAAGCTTGCGCCATGAACAGCACGCGCCTAAGCCATGGGACATTGACCAACTTTTCGATTTTTGTGGAGCAGAGGCGCGACGCTGAGCGAGGGAAAGGGGTGCTGCGTAACGCCATCTCCAGCAGACGCTCCCGGCAATCCGACGAAGAGGCTTTGCGCGGGTTTGGAGGTAACTTTGTGAGGACACACCTTGTCCTGTGGATTTTACGGATGCGGACTATCTCTTTGCGACACGGGACGGAGCTGGGACCGCGTGTTTTCTCGACGGTCCACAGATGGGTTTTGTTGCTGAGGTCAGCCTACTAACTTGGTATATCCAGGTGGCATAGGCCAGAGACCAAGGCCTGCGTTCTTAAGGTGCAGGGATGTGTACACGTAGAAAGCCCTTACAAGCATGCCAGAACTCTGGTATTGGCGACCCTGTATTGAGGTCCCAAACCCCCCGATGATACTGATGTTTTCGCAGTTCGCTTAGGCACTTCATGCCGTATAGAGCCTAGTGATTGATTCTGCGTAGTCATGAATATTCTATCCGACAGCCGACTAGGACTCGTGGGCCATGACGATAGTACGGATGGGGGGGAATCCTGTCTTATCATCGCTGTTACGGCAGCTCTTCCCTGGAGACTCAGGGGGACTCCCGAGCCCCATATAAGTGGAGTAGAGCTGGTTGACGCTAACGGTTGGAAGTCAAGCAGCGATTCCGTCATACCTTACGAGGAGTCTCATAGGTCGTCTCTGCGCTGCGCTGGGATCCCATCCCCTGAAGATCACGGTATCAGCCGGGACTCGTTCACCGGCGGGATGGTTGGACCAAGAGCCGGTCATCCGCATTGAGAAAGGCATGCCAATGCAATTGGCCGACTTCTCCCCAGTCGTCGCAGCCAGACTCGGTCAAGGTCTGCTACATGCTAGCGTCGGCGTGGTGTCGGCGTGGTGTCTTTCGGGCAATACGCATAGAGCACATGACAGTCATGTATGAAGTGGTGTGTCCCCCATCCATCAGGGAGCAGTATGATTCTTCTCATCAGTTACACAGCTGATCCAATGCAGGCCGACAAGATGGAAGTAAATCCCTTTTTTTGGGTGGGGTTCTGTTCATGGAACGGGCCAAGCTCCCCAAGCCATCTTCTCGTTAGTATTGCACCTAAGAGGCCCAGGACAGTTAGTCGCAAACCTTAGGGTCCGTGGGCCCCGGAACGGTTGAGAATTGGTAGCACAGTGTGAGGATCGACGTGAACTGGTAAGCCTCTCGAGCCCAGGTGCATTGAGTCGACTTCAAGTCTACTGCAGGAACAAACAGTGGTGCAGTCAGCGTGTTACCTCACCAATCTTTCCTATTTAGGATCGGTAATCGAGAAAAGGGGAGACGGAAGACAACGGATGTGGCGGTGATATACGAGAGAATACGAATGCCATAGCATCTAAGACCAACGAAGGGCTTTCGTGTATGGTAGTGCATGCACTCTGGACGGGGAGAGCGCCGAACGAGAGAATAAGCTAAAAATTTGGAGGAGGCGAGAGAGATCCATTAACGATTTGGCTACAATGCTAGAACACTTGGCAAAACTCTTCATACGGGCCAATGGGATTTGATCTGCAAGAGAATCCGGCAACGATTAACCATGCTACCGATAGGTGCGGCTGTCTTTGGGCGACGATGAATGGTTAGGACGACAGACGAAGGGAATCACCACCAATACGGCTTCGGGCAGGACTCGAAGAATGCAGGTGGTCTCGCGGCAAGTAAGCACGTAAAGAGCGACCAGGCGCTGGTCCGTGCGTCTTCGCCCCCTTTTTTCTTTTTTTTTTTCCTAGCATAACCTATTTGGAGAGTGATGTGGAACGGGCGGAACAGCGCCCCTAACCCGTCGCTGTCTGACAAACGTAGGCTAGTGTGCCTGTACTTGACCCAAACTGCGTTCTTGCCCACCACCCCTCACCAATCGCAGAGGAGGCGAAGCCCATGAAGTCTCCCCGCCGTACTTGGGAGGTCGAGTATTTCGCAAACACCAAAAAAGCATCTCATTCTTTTGTTTTGGCGTTTAAACTTAAATAGCACTTGAATGGAAATTGCGCGGCTATATGTCACATATATTGGGCGACCCGGCTGGGGGTCTTAACCTGAAAACAACTGTCGCATCGACCCGTGCTGGCCTAGTACATGCAGGTAACCTTAGGGGCATTCGGAGGTTTTGCGTGAATGGATCCTGCATAGGGTCCGTCATTTGTGGCGTTCCTTTGAACTCACTCGGCCTTGGAGTTAGATGTCGGGAGATTTATCGGGGCCGAAACCACTGCTACAAGAAAGCATCTTCAGTGCCGCGCGAGTATGTCGTCCCTTCTGTTACCAGCCTCCATACATACATACCTCTCGGCATGCATCTGTGCAGCCGGTAGAGCGGTAACTGCTGGCCTCGCACAAACAGGGCCTCTCTTGTTGCAGATCCTCCCAAGTCTATCGGGCACTGTTGCGCGTTGCGCGTCCTTGGTGGTCATGTTGGTCCCACGTTCGAAGGTGTTCGGCAAGTGCGTGGTATGGCCTTCTTCAACCGGATGGGATGGTCCTTGGCGTCCCTTTTTACCCTAGAGCAACCAGCTGATTTACTCCATCCCGTCGTCATGTCCACGCGTATATGGGGACCCTCTTCCGTGCAAACATACGCCGATTTCCACTCGGGCTGTCTCAGGAAAGCGGCGACTGTCCATGAAGGACAGGTTGGCGTCCGATGATCGCCCTTACTGCTTGCTGATTTTGTATGGCTGGTTGGGGAGGTAGGATCCTAGATATGTGCACCGGCGAATATGCGTACCAAGCCGTACCTATGAAGCCTTAGCCTCTGAGACTTGGTGCATTAAGGTCAACAAACATCGGTCATCAATAGCGTGGGCGTCCCCCCCTGTTCTCGCCTCTTCAGTGCGGAGACAGTCTGCGTCACACTGACTCAGATTCTTAACCTTTCCTGAAGGAGGACACCTTGGAAAACGTCAGGGGCATGAGAGGGTGAGGACGCGCTAAGCCATAGGTACAGTACATAGTTCGACCGGACCGTCTGTCACAAACGGCGACGTATGTGGCGGTCGACTATGACTTTGCCCGTCAGGCTTAACGTGCCTTCTAGACACTGCGGCAGTCGCCGATTCTCTGTAGTTCAGGTCAGTGATATGTCGATTCCTGTCCTGATATAGGCTACTGATGTACTTGCGCCCTTACATAATAGATCAGGCACATACGTGCGTGTGCTTGCCGACGTCGATGTAGCATCACGGTCCACTCGGTCGAGACTCCTGAAGTCTTGTCGGGTGCCAGTACCGGCCAGCCGATCCCCAAGACTCTGGAAGTTGGTTCGTGAGTCCCCGAACCCCTACTTGTACGTATGTTCGTGGATACATGTTGATGCTTGTGTTGGTTTCCCCTGGAAAAATCCGATTATGCTGCTATGATTCCTTTGCAGATCTAACAGGTTCGGCCCTTCAGCAAGGGTTGTGGTAGTCATAAAATATTTACTTGTAAGCTCATCCATCATCAATCCATCGACATTCTTTTGGCCGAACAGATCTTTGCGTGTATTATACTTCGTGTTGCTTCAACCTTGGCAGCCTTGGGCCATACCCAGTGGAGATGGTTTCTCTACATGGACTTCCTCTTTGTATTGATACATGCGATGCACCCGTGTTAGTGTCTGTGTACCAAACGAACTTAGGTAGGGCACAGAGCGAGTACCTGCATAAGTGTGGCTGTTATGCGCCAGTAGACGTGCGTCTGTACCTACATGCTTGCAGCTTTGTGGGGATCGCCTAGTCGCAATCCACAGTGTTCCCTCACATGACTGGCACACGCCCACTTCACTAGGGTCGGGTTGACTGAACGGCCACTTGGTTAGTCGATGATCTAGCCGCATTCGGCATGCGCAAGGCCCCAAGCTATGAGTGCCAAGTCTGAGAAAGCGCGGGCTGGAGCCGGGTACCTTGGTACGGTATGTAGCTCTTGTGGTATTGTACGGCGCCCGCTCTTCGGGGGCTGTAGTGCTAGGCTGCAGTAGGTCTTCGGGGCGGTTTGCGCTACCAGGACTACCAAACCACACACCCAGAACACGGTTTACACAGTGGGAGCAAGCAGAATCCAATGGGACGAACACGCACCAGCATCCAATCGGGCGGCATCTTTTTTTTTTAGTTGGGTGGGTAGCGTTGTCGCGGGTGCTGCCCGCTTCCCTTTTCTCTCGTGTTTTCCCCTTCCCCCCCCCCTTCCCATCTTTCCATCTCCCATCTTGCCATATCGTCGGTTTTGTCGTCCTCCGGCTCTCCATTCCCCTTCCCCCTTTTCAGCCTTCTTTTCTTTCCTTTTTCAACCCCACGCTCCCTTTTTGATATTCATAGCCAATTCGGACACCGTCACTCCTTCCGGGTCCATTTCATTCCTTAGGCTTTAGACTCCAATTGATCACGGACGTCGTCTTGTCTCTATCCTATCTCTACCTATCTATCTCTGGATTAGTAGAGTAGTCCCTGAACCCTGACCGTCACAACACACTCCTTGGCAAGACTTCACCGTATCAAGCTTTATTATACCATTTGGATAAACATTTCGACAGGCGTCGTCGAGGACCTGGTCGTGTATTAATCCGACATAAACCCTCTCACCGACTTGCCGTCGACTCGCCGCGATACCATCGTGTATCGCGCTTTGAATCCTGTCTTCGAGTCCGGCTCCGTCCACCACCCTTACGACGACTTGGTAACCTGGTTGACTTTCTGTCAACATTCATTCTCTAGCCGGAATGACGACACCGGTTAAGATGGAAACGCCGGCGTCCGCTGCTCCAACTGCTCCGGCGTCGGCCGACACCACATCGACATCGTCATCGACTCCATCCTCGTGTGGGAACAAGAACAGCCAATCCCCGTCCCCTTCGACCGCATCAAACCCGGCACCAACCCCGACCACTACGTCGAGGCGGCCCCCGCGCAAGAGCACCTTGACCCAGCAGCAGAAGAACCAGAAGCGACAACGGGCCACTCAGGACCAGCTCACCACGCTTGAGATGGAGTTCAACAAGAACCCTACGCCCACGGCTAATGTGCGAGAGAGGATAGCAGAGGAGATAAACATGACCGAGAGGTCTGTTCAGATCTGGTTCCAGAACCGGTATGTGTGGATTCCGATGATGGCGTAGTTGTGAGTGCTCATACTAATTACCTCTAGACGCGCCAAGATCAAGCTTCTCGCGAAGAAGAGCCTCGAGACTGGCGAGGACATTGACTCTATTCCCGAGTCCATGCGACAGTATCTTGCTATGCAGGCCATGGAGTCAGGAAAGGGTCTTGGTGGCCCTTATATGGGACGCACCAGTCTCATCCCTTTCGGATCCATAATGCTAGGTGGTGACCAGGGAGGTCAGGGCAAAGTCCGTAAGTCGCGTCCGACCTCACATCTTATTCGTGCCTTTATTGACGATGCTAGTCATTCACCACTTGACATGCCGATCCCTTAGTATCGGAAAGTGGACGCGCGTTGGGCAGAACACGATGGATCTAATCATCTTCTACTCGCCTGAGAAGTGCACGATGACCTACTACATCAACAACGATCAGGCTGGGTACAAGATTGAGTATCCCTTCAGTGCTATCAAGAATATCTATCTTGAGAACCCTGAAGGCGACGCCACTAAGATGGGAGGGATCGTGATCGAGCTTAACCGTCCACCCCTGTTCTACATGGACTCTTCGCCCAACTCGAACGGTTTCTTCCAGTGTGGCGATTTTACCGAGGATCAGCAGGCCACCCAATGCTATGTTCACCATCTAGGGGGCAACCCTAAAGTTCTCAGCGGACAGTTGGCGAAGTTGGTCTCCCTGGAATCGTTCGTGAACCGCCATAACCCCGCGGCTTTCGACCAGATGATGAACCACAGTGGTCTGTCCATGTCTGCTCCGGTATCGCCAACAAACCGCCCATCTTCTCAGCCTAATTTCGGCCCACCGCAAATGAGTATGTTCCCGGATCCTCAATGGTGCGTTAGCCCTATGCAGAATGGGTTGCGTGCTCCTGGACACAAGCGACAACGTAGCAGATCGGTGCCTATGGCCGTCGATCTATCCATGCTCCAGACCCCGATGCCCTCATTCTACATTCAACACCCCGGCGAGCCTCAGCCTCATCCGCATACCCCCAATATCTATGCTCCGATTCCCCAACAGCCTAATACTCTCAACAACGTCGGGCCCAACCTCCGTATCGACCCTCATGCCGGTTACGGCTTGGATATGCGGCAGTACCCAATGTCGGCCGCTTCGACGGCTCCCTCCGAGTACTCGAATTCGAGTTACCTCTCGCAGGCACCGGAGAACACGCCGCTGCCGACGTCGAGCTTCAACACCCCCTATAGCAGTACGTTCCTGTCACCGATCCCTCAGTCTGCTACAATGGCTCCTCAGTCAATGTCACCACTGTCTTATGGCAGCCACCACGGCGACCCCGCGATAGTTGAGCAATCCCCTCCGCCGCTAGGAATGATGCCTCGGAGCGCCTCAACCGACCTCTACCCCATCGGCGAATCGGCCATGTCGGATGACGGTTCGAGTTTGAACGAAATGTACTCGAAACACACCATCAATATGCCTATGCATCCTCATTCTCCGGTGTTTATGGACAGCAGCCAAGCCGATCTCGACATGAGCCAGCTCGTCCAGTTCGATGCTGTGGACCCGTCCAGCATGTCGCCCGAGAACTTGTCGCATGGTCAATGATCGATGTGGCAAGCGCTCTCTGGGAATGTCGTTGGACTTGGAGCCCATCGGCGTACATATAACCATAGGACATGCTGCTATGCAAACTTGTTTCTCCTCTGCTCAACCATCTCTGGCGTTGTGGATTATATACCTCTTGGTGTTCTGTTGGCGTTTTCTGTCTCTTTTCATGTCTCCTCATCTTCCTCCGATCGGCTCTTCGGCAGACCAGTTCTTCTTTTCAATTCTTGTCCCATTTCATCAAACCGGTCAGCCCGGACGCTCTGCATAACGATACTTACTTCGGCATTCGATGATGCGTGTCTGGTACAGCGACCCCTTTGATTGTACCTTGACATTAACTTACCTGCCTTGATACCTTAGGAGGGCCACAACATCCTGTTAATTCTGGCACTTGTCATTTGGACTAATACCGTGATTTCCGGATCTATTCGATATTTCTCGCGACCTGGTTGGAATTTCTTCGAATTTCCGATGTCCTTCGTTTTGCATTTGTGGAACAAGCGTTGTCTTTATTGGCTGACTGCAGGTGTACCAAAAAGGGAACCAGATGATTTTGGTGAGAGCCCAGGAGGCTTGGGTTTGCGGCTATAATACTTAAAGGCTGTCGCCGGAGAAGTCGAGGATATGGAGCTGGCCTACGGAGAATTAAGATGTCCGTTGGAATACGGGCATATCAAGGGGAGGAAGCGATGCTTGTTTCTAGCACATGAGCGGTCTTCTGAGAAGGCAGCGGAACAAACGATGGGACTTCGTGACCAGCGGCGAAAGCTTTGGCTACGCCAAAGTTTGTCCGTCTGCCCGAGGCCGAGATAGGTTGCTCGGCCCAGATCTCCATTGACCGGATCAAAGATGAAGAGATTCTTATGTAGCTGTGTTTTCCTTGTCACGACTTCACGGCGAGGGTTATAATACTTAGGGAGTATTACATGAGAACCTACCATCGGTATTTGTCTTCATGATTATCGCGTGTGCCATGGAACGCTGCTACCGGGAACGTATCTCGAAGGACGGGGTGTGCGTCTGGAAGCCTGCCTCTCGGCCTGCTGTCGATGACCCCTGCACCCGTCGTAGTCATAGTTTCGAGGCATGAGGGTTAGCCCGGAGAGCACAATATCGCACTAAAATCTCAACGACCAATATTGCTCAAGTCAACAGCCTTCACTATGCTGGTGGTCATACTGATGACTCTCCGATATCGTATTTCAATCGCATTAAGCCTACTTAGAGCGAATAACTAGAGGTACGATAAGAAAATCAAAGGAAGCCCTCTGACCGACACAATTCTATAAGCACCTCGCTTACTACTCTATAGCAGGTTGATGGTCGGTCACCGTAGCAATTCATTCCTCTCATGTGCCGACGCTTCCCCCTGCATCACGCCATCCAAGTAACACTCGCCTACCAGTCGATAATGGCCTTCCTCTGCTCTTCTCACCACGACGGAAAATTTGCATCCAGCGAGTAAACAGATCTCGTCGTTGTTCTTTGCACGACCCCCGTGCCATGCCCATGGATCACTAGCCTAAAACCACCAGCCTCTTCCTCATCTTCATCCAGGCGTGGACATCTGGCGCTCAAGCGCTGAAAGACGCTGCTCACCCTCCTCTCCAGACATCGAACTACCATATAGAGCTACTCGACCCATGACATCGGACTCATTTGGATAATCACGGAAGGGGATAGCCGCGTTGTGTCGGAACCATAGTCGTATGTCTCTGTAATGGTGATGGGCCTCTAACGGCCTGTTGGCAGAGCACCCTAAACTGATTCTCATACCCGACGGGAGGGTGTTCGTCGAGATAATAGTCCTTCCGACCTAGGACAACAATTTTCCATGCATTCTGCGCGGGCTCTTAACTGCTAGCTAGTCACCAGGAGACGGGCTGGCCCCCCGGTATTGGATGATGACTGCGGGATAGGGTGGAGCCTCCTTTTGGACGGCACTCCCTGGAGTTCGGACGACTGCTCCAGTTCCGCGTCCGCCATAGCTACGCCGATGACTTCGATACGGCTGAGATATTTCCGCCGACCGACGAGCACGCGTGGTTCGCTCCGCGATACCTTATACGGGGCGCCTCTCGTTGCTCGGAATTCGGCTTTTGGTCGCGACTGCACCGTTTTCCTTTTCCTCGCTGGGTCGCATATTAGAAAGCAACTGGAAAGTCTGCCACGCCCTGCGATCGTTTTCGGCTGCGATATGGTTCAGGCAGTACGGCGCCCAGGGCGGACAATCCAGATCCCAATCGCGCGGGCAGGCGTCGGCAAAACACACGATATCCAGACAACCCGTCCGACTGATCTGCGACCGGGCGGGCTGTTTGAAGATGACGGCGTCGCTTTCGTCGTCGTACCGAAGCCGAGAGCACGCAGTCGCGCGGGTTCTTGGCATCCGAGCCGCCGCATATACCAGGAGGTCGCACATTGGGATTCCGGAGGCCCTCCCGTTTTTATTCTGTTGCTCGCGCAACTGAGGGCGCATCTTCCCCTTTTCCAGGCCACAGTGCGCCCGAGCGCCACCGCATAGATCTAGGCCCGCCGCTAGCGTCCTGGGAGGTACTTCTTTCAACACTCACAAGCTTGTTCGAACTCGTCCCTTCCAATTCCCCGGTCGCTGCATACGAAAATGAACGTCTCGGGCTATATGTACTCCTACAACGTCCAGGCCCTAGTCCACCAGGGGCGGCTGCCAGGGTCCAAAAAAAGGGGTCAAAGCATCGACACCGGTGGCACTCGAACGCGGGCAAAGCAAAACCTCTTCCGCCGCTCAGGATTGATCAGGGACAGACCTGCGAAGTTTCGACAGGATCTGCATCGCCGGCTCCCGTCCCTGCCGTCGACCCCTAGCCAGGCGCCGGGTGAGGACGGACCGCTTGAAGATAGCTCCCATTCTGGCCACTCGATGTTCTTTCTCGATCTGGTCTGCCTGGCCGATGCAGACAGAGCCGGCCCAGCACAATTCGTGTGATATGTCTGGTTCTGGGGCAGTTTTCGAGTCGAGCCCGCCGAGCATCCCAGGACCGCTCCAGTGTTCAAGCACCTCGAATGAGTTGGGACGAACGGGCAGCTCTTCATCTTTGGCCAGTATATTACGTGCCGGTTTCTCTGGACCTCATGCATATGATAGCGCGGTGTATGTCGGTTTTGTCCCGTCGTCAGGGAGACGTACCGTTCTCATCTCACATTGAGTCTTGGCGTCCTTCCAGCCTCTGGGGCGCACACGTATCAACGCGATCTCTTCTCTCTCAAGAGATTTATGTAGCCGCGGCATAGTTGTGCGACGATTGTTTTAGTTCTGGATTATTAAGTAGCATACTCCAGTACGCTATACTTTCACCCCAATTATGAGCTGTGTGAGGCGGCTTGCTATTGGGGTTGTGGGAACCGGCTGCACCCCTACGTCGTATTTTACATCCATCACGTAAGCCTTATACGTTTGTCCCTATTCTGCCACGGCCCCCAACTCATTCTATACGTAAAATCAGCCTTGCTAGGCGCATCATCATCAAGTTGGTCCTCGATGGCTCGTGGCTATACACCTTTCAACTCTTAGGACCTCCTTACAGGCACCGCTACTACGCCCCATATTCCGTCCCCGCGCACTCCTACCCTACAGCTTGCCGGAATACGGGGTGGTACTCTGGCGCCCCCCTATCAGAACGCCACTAGAGTTACGGTCCCAGGACTGCACTCTTTCGCCTCCTCCGCTGGGGCCTCGAGCCGTGTGCGCTCCGAGTTCGTTGTTGCCCGCGCCACCGGGGGCGCAGGCTCGGAGACGGTCAGCAAAGGCATAAGCTGAGTCAAAGATTGCGTGGGTGGGGTATTTCCTGTTGTTCCGATCGGTACAGGGTCGAGGGCGTATATGCAAAGAATATGGTTATATTACCATATAAGGGGGCTTCCGGGCCCATGTCAGATCAGATCCCACGTCGATATGCGATATTCACAGTATTTCAATATACTCATTCGTCCCCGAGATCCCCCAAGACACCTCCGCAATTCCACAATCAGAGGCGCCTTGTCATTCGCGCGCTTTGAGCCGGCGCTGCCACCGCGTCGTAACTTATGGGAAAGTCGGACGGCGGGAGAGATCATGGCCACGCGTCGTTCTTTTGCTGCGCCCTTCGGAGTTTTGTAGATCTGCAACATCACTTGTGAGAGACGTGTTGCAAAGGGAATATGGGTTGTTTATCAACCTGGGAAGGGAGAGACTGATAGTAGTGTACGGGCGTTCGGATTGTCCGGAACCCGCCTGGTCGGGAGCTTGGTTACGAAGGCGCCCCCAACCGACGATGGATGGCAATGGATGACATCAAACCTTTACGCGGCATGCCGGCGGGCCCAGAAGGGGTCGGCTGCAAGTATCGAGTGTGGGGGCAGCATGGGGTTCGAGAGGAGCTATGGCTCTCAGGGCTATTGCAGTTAGTGCGGTACAAGTCCCGATTTCTTTGACGGTAAGGTACGATTAGCTTATGCCTGTGTATGTACGTATTTTCCATACAATTTCTTAGGAACTAATATATAATTTGATATTGATTTTAAAATTTCTGGTCTGAACGCAGACAAGTTTAACAGTTAGAATTTGGGGAAAAGAATTTATCTAATAGCCTTTATCCACTTCAGCATAATAGCATTTTATGTATCTTATCTAATAGTGTTGGTACGTCGCGACTTATTTCGATATATAGGCTAGTCAGGCCAGAGATTTCTTAGATATATGGGGCTTGGATGCCGCTAACTGCAATAATCGCTAAGAGTTGTAGTAAATACTATCCCTTTTTCGATGTCTAACTCGGCCGTAACTGTTAACAACTTGCATATTTGTAAGCGGCATTAAGAGGTACCAAAATTGGCGAAAGACTTTACGTGGTCCCCTGTGTTTGTGCAACAAATAAAGCTGTCTTCTCCTCTCCGCCTCGGCCCCTTTCAATGAATGAATGGGTCGTAACATTATGAGCTCATCTTATGTTGTGAGGTTAGGCGACTTTGCGTCACGGAATGGTGGCGCAGCCCTAAGTTACAGCTCTGTCTGGATTCGCTCTCGATATGTAGTTGAGCATGTCAGCCAACGACTATTTATAACATTGTTTCCTTCGAGCAGGAGCCTGGAACGCCAGGAGGAATGCGGACGACACCCTGAATCGACTGAGCCACCATGTACAAATAGCCCTAAGATGACGCCTATTGCATGCAGCCTTAGCGAACCCTGCGTCCCAAACCGGCATGATGATCAGTTATCAGAGGGTGTATTAGAACGGGCTTATACGGATGCCTAGATTGATATGCGAGGAGGACGGGTTAATTGCCTGCAGTAGTAGGTAAGTACGTATGTACATGGACCTGTATCCTCCGGCGGACTTTTCCATTCGCGTTCAAAGGCTCGGTTCCAATTCTGTGGTATTCACAGCAGATTAGAAGCTTGGCTACATTGCATGGGGAGAAAGGGATGCACCCAGCAGTAATACATGGGGTTTCAAGAGCATGATCCGGGACGCCTGTGTCCACCGCTACGAGGACGTCAAGGGAGATACTGGGCAACAAAACCCGTCAACTCAATGTCTGGCGAGCGAGGTGGCGGGGTGGTGCGTACTGTTTGTTGTCCTACCCAGAGCTACCTGCATAGGCACCCACAGCCTCTGCAGCCCTACTACATCCAAACTGGTATCGATAGACGCCCGTGGATGCCGCAATGTTCAGCTCAGCGACGCGCCACACCTGTTAATGTTGGGAATGCCTTTCAAAGTCCAGGTGAACGAAGAACATGTAATGTGGCATTGCGTGCGCCCCTTATGTACTAAGTACCTAGGTACATGTAGGTTAGGGAATGTGGGTTCGCTAAACACGGGCAGAGACGGCAGATCGATGATAGAGGGATGTACTTTTTCTCGGGGGATCGGATGGGATAAGAGACCGGCGAGTTCCAAATGGTGAAATTGGAAATGCGAATATTATGGGACTCGGGGACTTCTTAGCGCCGTTTTATCAAACTTGGCGGCTTGTCGAAGGCTATGCTTAGCACCTGGGCGTTACGGCATGGCGATTATATTGTACTATTGTACCTTACGAAATCCGATGCTAGTCGGTATGTTTCGATACGCCTCACCACGTCGCAACTGATGGGTGGACGGAAAGAATTTCGATTTCTCAGCTGAACTTTAGCTTCTTTTACTTTCCCTTAACACGCCGTCGTCGCCGAGTACTAGCCTCTTCTACGCCGATTGATTACCATTGTTGGATAGATGTGTACCTTGAGTTAGCTTGAACAGGATTCGCTACTGAACCAATTCTCCTCACCGTTGCGTCACCGCAACAAACTCGAACGGAGGCCGTGGAGCCCACGTCCGAACCTCCCGTCTCGAACCTCCCAAAAGTCTGCATGTGTTAAGTTAGCATGTGTCCTGCCTGACATACATACATATACCCAGTACCGACGCAAAGTATTGCATACCTCCTTAAGATAATTCCATCCAGCAGCTGTGATCCTTGGGTAGCGAAGGTTAGTAAATAGATTCCCAAGCACCGCCAAGTGGCCTAGAATTCAACACCCGATCCATTATACGTCTCAAGTAATAGCTACCTACTTACATGTATACAACGACGTACCTATGTACCCATTCTGGGCAAGAAACTGGGGACACTGACATCGGCTAAATCTAGTCCGCGATTCTTTAATCTCAACCTGACGCTCAGCACGCCTTATCCCTCTCACCACCATAATTTCGACAAACGACGACAAAACCTATCCGCCTCATCTAGCCTTGTTCCAACCCCCTCTGCTCTGGCTTGGTTTCTATGGGTAAGCGCTGTTAGGTGTTCGGCTTGGACTATGAGTGTCGCGGATCATGGTCAGCCAAGAACATGGCCACAGGGAATCCGGCGCTCCTCATTCACCGCAACATCCGCGTGTCAACACGCCATCCTCGAACGCCAGCTGGGCCAACAATAATCAACGGCATTCTTTGGGATATGCGCATGCCGACATAGACCCAAACCCCGCCCAACGAGGACCGCCGATGCAGCGCATTCACTCGGCGCCCACCCGCGCCGAGGCCTCCTCCTCGATCCCGAGTGCCTCTCGAACCGAGTCAAAACCCGATGGGTATAACCATGCTTCCGCGAAAAGTCCCGATTCGAAAAAGCAATCTAGCGATGGCCAGAATAACGGCACTTTTCCCGACGGATCAAGCCCTCAGCTGAACAATTACAGGGCATGGGTCAATCGGCGACAGGCTAAGGATCACCGAACCTCTCTCAGGCAGAGATTCAATACCGTATATCAGAAATGGGTCCTCGAGGGTCTCCTGCGCCAGAAGCCCTTGCCCCCGAGCAAAGATGGCCGTCATATCCCTTTGATCGTCGGCGGTGCGCGTAGGAAGCATTTGATCGACGAACGAAGGGGCAAGCGCTACATATCCAACTCGATTCGCTCCAGCCGCTATACCGTATGGAGCTTTATTCCCAAGCAGCTCGTCTTCCAGTTTAGCAAGTTGGCCAATTTCTACTTTCTTGTTATAGGCATAATGCAGATGATACCAGGTCTGAGTACTACTGGAACCTATACAACCATTGGCCCGTTGCTTCTTTTCGTTGCCATTGCCATGGCAAAGGAAGGTTACGATGACTACCGTCGGTACAAGCTGGACAAGTCGGAGAATCGAAGCTTGGCTTGGATATTGGATCCGGACGGGACAATTGCTAAGAACAGGGCAATTCAAAAGGCGAAAGAACTCGCCAAGAAGGGGAAAGGGAAGTCGAGTAAGAAGCAGGCGGACGACGGGAACGAGGGGGCCGTGACTGAGATGCAGGAGATGGGTTCCCGCAATAGCGGAGAGGGTCCGTGGGCGGAAGTTGAGTGGCGGGACGTAAGGGTAGGCGACATCATTCGCCTGCGCCGAGACGACCCTGTACCGGCTGACACTGTGCTGCTACACGCGACCGGTGTCAATGGGATCGCCTATATCGAGACCATGGCGCTCGATGGCGAGACAAATCTGAAGAGCAAGCAGGCCTGCCCTCTGTTAGCGAAACGATGCGACACGATCGAAAAGATGATGAACTGCAATGCAACAATCGTGTCCGAGGATCCCAATGTCGACCTCTACAACTACGAGGGCCGCGTTGTCTTGGACGGAGAGGCGATGCCCTTGACTCTCAATGAGATCGTGTACCGCGGTTCTACTTTGCGCAACACCAAAGAAGCCACTGGGCTTGTAGTCAATACCGGCGAGGAGTGTAAGATACGAATGAATGCCAACAAGAACATGCGTGCGAAGGCCCCCAGGATGCAGCGATTCCTGAATCGTATCGTGCTGTTCTTGGTACTCGTTCTGTTATGTATTACGACTGGATGTACGGGCGGGTACTATCTATGGCGGCGCAGTTACGAAAGAGACGCCCCTTACCTCGCCAATGCTATTGTGTCGTTCGTCGAGATTTGGTTTGGCTATATCATTATGTTCAATACCCTCATTCCCCTGTCGCTCTACGTCAGTCTTGAAATCATCAAGGTCGGTCAGTACATCTTCATGCATGATGTTGAGATGTACGACCCAGAGACGGACACGCCGCTCGGCATCAATACCACCACGATACTGGAGGATTTGGGCCAGGTCAGCTATGTCTTCTCCGACAAGACTGGTACCCTTACGGAAAACAAGATGCGCTTCAGGAAGTTCAGTGTTGCTGGTTCATCATGGCTACACGACCTGGATGTTCGGCGGGACGAGAAAGAGGCGGAACTTAACAGTGCTGCCGCGGAATCGAAAGGTAACGAACTTCCGTTTCACCGCACACCCACGATGAATATGATCGCCGAGGAGGAGGAGCAATCAAAGGCCCCTGCGAGGTCCAATCGGGCCCCCTCGCGGCCATTCTCGGGAAGCAGTGCGACGTGGGGCTCCCCGGCTCAACCGAAACAACCTCAGGCCGAGCCCAACACGATGGTCTTCCTGGATTATATCCGCACGAAGCCGAACACCCCGTTCTCCAGAAAAGCAAAGCAGTTTCTTCTCTGTATGGCACTGTGTCATACGTGCCTTCCGGAAGTTCGGGAGAACGGTGAGATCACGTTCCAAGCTGCGTCCCCCGACGAACTCGCGCTTGTGAAAGCTGCCCAAGATATGGGCTATCTCCTCGTCGATCGCCCGACGCAATCTATCGTTCTCCAAATCCAAAATGCCGATGGGACCCACGTAAAGGAAACGTACCAGGTGCTGGATGTGATAGAGTTCAGTAGCGCTCGGAAGCGAATGTCGATCATCATCCGCCTACCGGATGGTCGAATTTGCATTTTCTGTAAAGGTGCTGACAACGTTATCCTCCAACGCTTGAAGCAGTCAACTCTCGCCATGCGCGCAGCCTCCGAAGTCGAACGTAGAGCTAGCGAGCGGAGGAGCATGGAGGCTGATATGGTTCGACGGCAACGCACGTCCCAGTCGACTCCCAGAAACAGCATGAGCCTTGGGTTTAACCAACGCCAGAGCTTCATGCGCAGGGTCACCAGCGCTCGGAAATCCACCGATCTTGCCCGCCATTCCCTGTCGATGGGCGTGCCGGATGAGGCCGGCCACCGGTATCCGGGGAGCGAAACGCGACGTCCCGATGACGACGACGCGCTCCAGACACCGCGCCATTCAATGGTATTAAGCCCATCGTCGCCTCGGTTGGGCGTGGATGACTATTTTCCTGAGCCCTACATAGATGAATCCGTTGCCGCCAACGATGTCGCTATCTTTGAGCGCTGCTTCAAGCATGTCGATGACTATGCCTCTGAAGGCCTCAGAACACTGCTCTTTGCGTATCGTTATCTCAGTGAAGCGGATTACACGGCGTGGAAGAAGATCTACCGAGAGGCTACTACGAGCCTTGTCGATAGGCCGCGGCTTATTGAGGAAGCAGGAGAACTAATTGAAAAGAATCTCGACCTCGCAGGTGCTACCGCAATTGAGGATAGGCTACAGGAGGGTGTGCCCGAGACAATCGAAAAGCTAAGGAGAGCCAATATTCAGGTGTGGATGTTGACAGGAGATAAGCGGGAGACCGCTATCAACATCGCCCATTCCGCCCGAATATGTAAGCCATATTCGGAGATATTCATCATCGACGTGGCGCTCGGGGACTTGCAGGAGAAGATTACGTCGACCCTAGTTGATGTCGGACGTGGCATGATCCCGCATTCCGTCCTCGTAGTCGATGGCCAGACTCTAAGTGCGATCGAGCAAGACGACACCCTGAGGATCATGTTTTTCGATTTGGTGGTACGGGTCGATTCAGTCGTCTGCTGCCGGGCAGCTCCGGTGCAGAAGGCGAACCTGGTTAAATACATTCGCAAGACGGTGCCGAAGTCTGTCACCTTGGCAATCGGTGACGGTGCCAACGATATTGCCATGATTCAAGCGTCTCATGTTGGCGTCGGTATATCTGGCCGTGAGGGTCTGCAGGCGTCCCGTGTCGCAGACTTCTCCATTGCTCAATTCCGGTTCCTTCAGCGCCTCCTGTTTGTTCACGGACGCTGGAATTATCATCGGACTGGAAAGTACATCCTCGCCACCTTCTGGAAAGAAATCGTGTTCTACATCGTTCAAGGGCAATTCCAGCGCTCCGCCGGCTATACCGGAACGTCGATCTACGAACAATGGAATCTGACTGTTTTCAACATCTTTTTTACGTCCTTACCGGTCATTCTACTTGGTATATTTGAAAAAGACCTCGGCGCCGAGACGTTACTCGCCGTCCCCGAGCTGTATACGTACGGACAGCGCGATGGAGGCTTCAACTTCAAGAAATACGTCGGTTGGATGCTCATGGGCTTGGTTGAGACTTTTCTGATCTACTGGATGAGTTACGCCCATTGGATCCGACTCACTTACGAGCAGGACAACTCGCTCTTCCCCTTTGGTCAGCTGGTCTATCAAACCTGCATTATCATCATCAATGTCAAAATACTGTCAGTGCACTCTTTCATCATACGATAACCTCCCCATCCTGCTGCATTCATGAGCCTCACGCACTAACTCCGCTACAGCATCCTAGAACTTAATCACAAGGTCTGGATCACATTCGTCGGGTTTTCGCTCTCTATCATCGCCTGGTTCGTCTGGAACATCATGATCGCCTACGTCTATCCGGTGTCTTATGATCCATATTTTGTGCGGCGATCATTCTACGAGACGTTCGGCAACACACTTAGTTGGTGGGTCACGAGCGTGGGCATCATCGTGGCCATCACCGCCCTCGAGCTTGGCGTCACGGCGCTGCGGCGCATATACGTCCCCAACGACACGGACCTCTGGCAGGAGATTGAGCGACTGGGACAGGACAGCGTCCGCAAAGTCGCGGACGAGCATACGGCCGCCGAGCAGGGCCAGGTGCGGGCGCAGGTGGGGGACGACCCGGAAAGCCCCGCCAGCGAGCGGGAAAGGGAGGACACGATTAAGAGCGAGGCCGCGCACGACAACAGACCCGTCACGGGACGGTCTTTCGGATAGTACACCCGTGTATGGGGTGGCTCTTTTTTCTATTCCTTCTTTATCGACCCCAATCTTCGTGCACCGAACCCTCGAAGCTTAGATATATAAGATGGGAGGCGAGCTGGCGTTGGGGAAGATACGAATATCCAGGCGATTCGGCGGCGTTTCTCGGTTCGTTTGGGTTCGAGTTCGGGTCCCCTCGTTGCACATAAAACAAACACATGTACATTATACCAGGGAGAGCTGTGGTACCTTCAGGATCGAAGGGGTGAGGCGGATGCCCGGCGGCTATGCTGCACAGCTCTGTCTACCTATGTCACGTCGGGCTTTCTTTTTAAAGGGGGTTAGCCTTTTTAACCGCCAGCCCTGCCCTGGCTCTGGCTTTTGAACTTTGGATACCCTACCATAACCCTTCCAAAAACACCCTCCATGCTGTACTAGGTATACTATACAACACAGCCATCAGCACCAACCCCCTTCGGGGTTCTGCAAGGAACGCGAACAACGGCAACAGTACGATGAATAACTGGACCAACCCGAACGCGGCGGGGAAACGGGGCGGGGACAACTATGCCGGGCGGTTTGTTCTATGTGGTTAGTACTAGTTCCGTTAGGGAGGTCCTGTTGAAATTAGCGGCTATTGATTACTCGAATATCTCTTTCTCTTTTATGAGTTGTGGTGAGCGCTGGTTTGCCTGTCTGTCTACTTGTCCGCGATTCTTAACCTACGTATCTCGCGATAGGCGCGTGATGGTGATGGTGATGTCCTCCTGGTGAGTTGAGTTAAGAGCTCAACAGGGTATTGAAGAGGGGAGGAAAGAGGGTGAAACGGATCATCTACTGAGCGGTCCTACAGCATGAAACAATAACCAGATTACGCAACTCCCACGGCCTTACATTAATAACCAGGCCAAGATAGTACGTACGTGGAGTGATGTGATGGTCGTGGTAGGGCGGCATGTGATAGACGGCATGCATTGGTACATATCCCGGCATTTCCTTCCCGTGCCTTGGACGGGCGGGTAATAGCGGGTCCGGAAGACATTCCAACTTCTCCGACTACCTAACTGCATCATTGAAATTGTATGTATGCTGGTACGGTAGTTGTATTAATAATCCCGGTGCATAATTGGCACTTAGTTCGGGCACGTTGCCCTAAAAGGGGGACTGAAGGTTGTTCGTGGGCCTCGTTATTGGTTTATTTGGTGTGGTTGGTCAGCAGTTGGGTTTGTTGACCCATCGCTATTTGGACGATTGTTTGGTGGTGTTGCAGTTCTTGGTACTGCAGCCTTCAATTAGATCACCGATGGTGGCGTCAAAGCGAGCGGGTTCCTCGTGTAGATCTGCTCTTTGTGTGGTAACCGATCAACCAATGTGGTTGATATGTGGGGTGGCGAAATAGTTGTATGCAACGTACGAAGTAGATGAGGTTGGGCTGGTTGGCCCGTCTGTCTACCTGCCAGGGGCTCAGAAACGCCTCGGTATATTAAACATAATGCCTTTTTCGGGAATTCTTCCGGTTACGGCAAGCCTGATTCTTTGTTGAGCAGTAAAGCCTTCCGTTCTTAAGCGCGAATGATAAAAGTCCTGCGCAGAGGCCCAGCCAAGCTTGCCAGCGTATGATGCGGAGCTGGGAAATAGGGGCTGCTGGCTCTACTGTGTTAGGAATCACTTTTACGAGCTTAGGTTGTTGCTAAATAACGGATGCTAACCGTTAGGTGGGGACAGATATATTGAGGCTATCCAATACCGGAAATAGTGGAGTCAGTTGGCAGTGTTACTGCGTTCTAACGTGGCGAGGTTATTGTGCACTCGAAGAATCACAGCGGCAGTTGAAAGTATCTACGGAGTAGCTAAGACCAACGGAAATAATGCCAAATGCGTCGTATCGCCCAACTCCGCCCGCGGGAGTCACGCGCTCGAATTCCTCCATGATGCAGAGGCGATCCGCCCTGCGTCGATCTTGCGGGACCGGAGGGGCGAGTGGAGGACCCTGAAGATCACTTCTTTCGAAAATTGCTGTGATTGATAATCAGATTCAGAGACGTCAACTGACGTCTGCCCAGCATACATAATAAACCAGACGGAAAAGGAGATTGGGATTATGGACTGATGATTAGATGTTATAATTGCCATACGATAGGTGCAGCGATGTCTAGGATATAAAAGGCAGTTGGATGTTTGAGACGGGAATTCGCGAGCCACCTACGGCCTTATCTGACACGCGACCCCAACCCCGCTCCAAATCAATCCTTTACTTAGTAACAGCAACAACAACGCCCGTCTTCACGAAACGCACAATAAATAAAGAGGCTAGGAAAAGAAAGAATCAAGACCATGGGCTGGAGCTTGTTCAATCTGCCCCCGGAAATCCGGAATCAGATATACGACGAGTTGCTCGTCGTCTCGCAACCCCTGTATCTCAGCCCGACGCCGCTCTGGGACACGCGAGCGGTGTGCCTGTACGGGTCGCACGACCCGACGTGCACGCCGGGCCTGCGCCTCTGGCCCGCGATCCTGCGCGTCAGCAGGGCGGTCCACCGCGAGGCGGCCTGGCGCCTGTACGCGGCCAACTGCTTCAGCCTGCAGCGGACGAACCCGTACTTCGACATGGTGTTCCCCTTCGACGTCGGCGACTTCTTCGCCTCGTTCCTCGGCGTCATCGGCCCCCGCAACGCCGGCTACCTGCGCCGCGTCCGGATCCCGTTCCCGCGCCTCGGGTCCCCCAATCCCCCACCTCCCGCGATCGGAGGCGTGGAGCGCGAGTTCTCCCTCGAGCAGCAGAGCAGGCTCCTCCTCGAGACCTTCGCCGCCCGCTGCCCCGAGCTCCGCGTGCTGCAGGTGTCCGCTGCCATGGGCTGCTTTCCCGAGGGCGGCAGCCCGGATGCCGCGAGCAAGGCCTTGTCTGTGGTGGGCGCGCAGGTCGGCGCTATCAAGTCGCTGCGGAGTGTGATCGTCGAGTTCTACGGGGCGCTATCGAGCCCGCACTTGCGACATCTTATGGCTGCGTACGGCTGGACGGTTCAGTTGGTACAGTAAACTCGAGACATAGCAACTCCCATTCAGAGTTTGCTTATTTACGCCATTTGCTCATATAACACGTTAATATAATTTAAGTCTTTAAAAATTATTGTCCATTATTTATTATTATTAAACGTAATCAATTATTATATTACTTAGAATTTCTACAATTCTTATTAACATAATCCGTCTAACTAGGTTTGATAATTAGTTAATAGCTCTAGCCGTTATATAAATGATATAACAAAAAGCAGTATAAAATAAGTTGGCAATAAAGTCATGCTGTATTCCTCAAGCTTTTCTATCATTTGGATTAAAACTCTACCACCGGTAATTAATATTCAATCTAGCTGCCTGAATCCGACATGCTTTCGTCTATATTCAGTGTAAAAACCGCGTACTCGCCAATCGCTTATCCAGAACCATCTACCCCCATCCCTAGCCAAATCCTCATAACTATCGTGTCTGATCAGACCGAGCAAAATACTCATCGGAATACCTTCCATCCACCTCTCTCCCACCACATTCCTCCAAGTCAGCCTCCCGAACACTTGCCAAGTACCTATCAAACTTCTCCGCTACAGTAATCGCCCGTTTCAGATGTGTAAACGTCATCTTCTTCTTCATGAACTTAGCCAGCTGCCGTCCCGTCGTAATCGAGTTCCGTATCTGCCGTCCATTCATAGGGCACCGAGCCAGCTCATCAATATGCAACAATATATCATCAAAATCAATACTATCATGCTCGCCCAGCGCTCTGAGCCTATCGATAAAATTCCGCCAGATCTGCTTGCGCTGATAGTCCTTCAACTTCTCATAGCGCAGCGCCAGCTGGATGCGCGACTTGAAGGCCTCGTCGAAGGTGCCGACGCGGTTTGTGGTGAGAATCAAGATGCCCTCGTAGTACTCGAGGGCACGCAGGAAGACAGACACAAGCGCGTTACGCTTAAGGTCCTGCAGGGTGCGCTGCTCAAGGAAGACCTCGGCTTCATCGAGGAGCACGACGCAGTCCCAGATCTTGCCCAGGTGGAAGACAGACCCGAGGTACTTCTCAACGGCCTCGGGCTCGGTGCCGATGTCGCCGCAGGTCACTGGGAAGAGCGGCTTCTTGGCTATCTCGGCGACGGATTCAGCTGTGAATGTCTTGCCGGTGCCCGGGGAACCGTGTAGGAGCATGATGAGGCCGTTGCCCTTATTGTCGATAAGATCTGTGCCTGATTCGGCGGCGAGTTGGTTGGTCACGAGGGCAAGGATGAGCTCTTTCATATCTTCGTCGGCTACTAGACTGCTGAAGGCCTGCTCGTTCCAGGTAACGTCTCGTATCCGGTCCACCTCGAGATCGACTGCTCGACATGTTAGTGGAAAAGAGCGCAGTTCGCATGCAGAGAGAAGGTACTCACCCCACTTCTTACGTCGCAGATCAAAGCCGGGAACCCGTGTTGGGAATAAGTAGATCTCGGGCGCCTTGGGTTCGCTGCCGTCCGTGGGCAAGTTTGTGCCATTTTCTGAGGCGGATGCAGGTATGTTTGAGTACTGGTTCTGCGGGTGAAGCTCTTGTATGTGTTGAAGTCGATCATGAATCTTTGTCCCTGTTACTTGTTAGACATCTTAGGCGAGTAGCGGGACCGGTGAAAGAATAGACACCAAGCGAGAAACGGCACGTACTGCTTGCTCCCCTTTCGTGGAGTTTCTCTCGTAGGAAACAAGTTGCTTATTGCGGCATTTCCAGAATGTCTTCCCTCGGCACATCAGTCTTGCCTGCACTTCATTGCTCGCATATTCGAGCGGCACGACATCTAAGCTTGCGATGTCAACTTCCCCATCCTCAGTTTCAGTCTCAAAGCTTACGGTAATTTCTTTATCAGCCCGAAGGAAGTCGCCGGCGTAAGTGTATGAACGCGAATGGATACCCCAGGACCACGAATGTTTCGATTTCTGCTGTTCATTGCCCGCTGGCCAGCTGTATTTGAACTCCACTATCGGATATAAGCGGGTCGTGGCAAGATGGCCGAGGGGTACGCCGTCGCTGTGCGAGATGAGGACATGTCCTGGCCGTACAAGATATTCCACGGACGCATTGGAGACCTTTCCCCTGCGGAACTGGTCGTTGATTTGGTCATATAAGGACGCGTAGTTGACCTCGATCCAGTTAGTGAGTGTGACCACCAACTGCGCCTGCCGACGCGGCAGACTTTGGATGTTGTGTGACTTCCGGCAGTGGTACCACCAGATATAGGGCGCACTTATTCGTCTCGTCTCATCCACCTCCGGGAATTCAGTGCGAAACGTTGGGTACTGGGCAAAAAACGCTTTCACAGCTTTGATCATCTCGTCCGATATTAGCAAGACGTCCTGACTGACCGGCTCTGGATTGAGAAGGGGCTTCTTGGCTTTCACGGCCTCGTTTACCGCGGAGCGTTGGTGCTCCTCAGTATAGCGCTTGTAGATGGTGAATGCGGTATTGCCCTTCTTGGCGTACCCCTCGGGATCCGACAGAGGGAATCGGCCTCTGAGGATGACGTCTTCGCCATGAATCTCCCAGACTGGCTCGGACAGGTAGGCAATTTCGCCATTTTGGTCATCACTACCGTCTACTAGGCAATGGAAGACTTGCACGTTAATGGCTGAAGTGTCGCTCGAATCTCCGCGCAACTTGCCGTTTTCGGCCTCCAGCTCCTGAATACGCCGCATCATTTGCTGCAGCGGATTGAAGTCAAACGACGGAGCGGAACTAGAATCTTGATTCTGAGCAAAGCCCCTTTCGATGCTCTCATATTCGCCAGCAGAGCCGCTATGAATGGCGCCTGTGCCTCCAGGAGATGAAATTTTCAGAGTAGGTGTTACACTCCTATCAGATTCCATTTGAGGTTCATCTAGTTCTGGGTTGGACTTGGAGAAATCTCCTGGGCTTCGGCGGCGATGCTCACGGGCTGTTTTCCGTTGTCTCTCCTGCACGTCTTCGCTTCCTGTACAAGGCCTTTTAAGCTCCCGTAGTTGCTGGCCTGATTGTGGGCCAATCATCCCTGGTTGCATGGACGACGGTCTGGGGAGGGGCATAATCGAAGCTTGATCTCGTGCATAGGCCTGGCCAACTGGGTTGCGGTTGGTGCTCCGAAAAGGTTGTTGATACGTGGTCTTCTGTTGCATCGAGGCTGGCTTCCGATCCCGGTTTGCGGGCTGTGGCGATCCAATGACCGTGGCAGGCTGCGAAACGTCCGACTTGGTTTCTAATGCGGAAAGTTTGGTCCTCATACTGGCTCCTATCACGTTTTCAGAGATGGTGTAATCTATTTGAGGTACCTCCTCAGACGTTTTCTTCTCGTCAACGGCCTGCTCGTCTGGGACGTGTTCACCAAGTTCTTCCTGTCGCTCCTGCATGAGCCACCGTTCCTTGTTTTGTTGCTCAAGTAGTATCAGCTGCGTCTGGGAATCCTGGAGCCTGTTGCTGCCACCACCCTGCCCGCTACCAGGACCTGGTCTCATACCACCAGGGGTCGACGGGCCAGTCCCGTCTTGTCGCGGTTGCTCTTGTGATAGCGGACCGCTCGAGGTGTTATAGAACGGGTCGCCGTTACGTACATTCTGCGCAACTGGCTGAGTGTCTGGCCCCTGTGCAGTCTGTTGCTGGTATGTTTGGGTGCGTATCTGTATCTGCTTCTGAGTAGGCTGTTGCGGTGGCACCAAGACACTTTGTCGCTGAATCTGCGCCATCACCTCGGGGTAAGTTTGAAATTGGCCCTGCTCGGGCTCTGCAGTTATCGTCTGTCGCACATCACGGGCGAGAAACGGCCAAGTTCCATTGTCCGTTGCGTCAGGCTGAGACGAGAGGCTATTCACCAGGCCCGGTGCCGCCCGACCGCCGAAAAAAGGCTGCTGGGCTGCTGTCTCCGCCGCCGCCGCCGCTTTCTGCTGGCTTTGCCATGGGCCGCTGATGTGATAATCCATCATTGCCAAACGGTGGTGCGAGATCTTTGACGACTATTGCGCTTGGCAAGTATTCCAGATGGCACGTTGACGGCTTCGCAAAAAACAAGAGTGAACATGTCACGGGGCTCAGCAGTTCAGCAACCAAAACCTCCACATACAGCATCAGAATTCACAGAACGGTTAGGTAAGTACAATACACAGGAGTATTTTCTGTTAGTTGCCTCCACAGGCCCAGTTAGTGCCATGAAAGATTAAAAGTGAAGCCCTATAGAAGCTGTATAGGATATACATAAACCACTTTTCTTTAAATCAAATTTTTATAATGGTTTACGATAATGCGAAATATCACGTACTTGCCAGATTATGTTTATTCCCATATATATTTGTATATCAATTTACATCGACATACAATGGACCCGGTGGAGGCAACTAACAGGAGATACCCCTGTGTATTGAACTCCCAGGGGTACTTTTATGTTAGTTACCTTACCAGGTCCAGCTGGTTTCCTCTACCAGTTAGCAAGTAGATTTCTATAGATCTTGTATGGAAATCTACTTATTTGCTACATACTGGTCAGTAATCCCCACCATTTGCGTTGGGACAGCTCTTTCAACCTACTAACTTCTATTATTTGCTTCAAATCAATGTATTTTCGCAATATTCGCAATATTCGCTACGGACCTCGAAGCCCGATTTCCTAGATTAGGAAAAAAAAAAAGGGCCTTCGGGAAACCTCAAAGTCGGCACAATGGAAATGAAGAAGTGTTATCTTAGTGGTGGCAAGAAACAGCGTAATTGATATATGTACCTATGCATAGAAATTCTATGGAGATATACTTCCTAACCATGTGTGGTAATTGGCGGACCTGGTGGAGTAACTAACATATAATACCCCTGGGAGCTGTACCTGGAGACATATGTGCAATTACTGAATGTCCTCAAAGACAGTATACGCCGATGTTAGTATGGTATTGCTTCTAGCGCGGCCCAAGGGTCTTTGACTGGGTAGTTTTATTTCGACCCTCTTACCACCTACTTCGGCGGCCCCAGAAGCGGCTGGTCCCCGTGGGTGGTAAGCCGCTTTTGAGGGTCCTCAAGTATTGTGGCCTGACCGATGTGAAAACCACTTGCTCTGGTATCCTCCGTGCACCGCGATACTTTGGCTCCAACGCAGGTCAGCTACCGAGCACAGACCAAATTACCCTCTAACCAGACCACAGTATGTCAGACCACGACCAAAAAGTAAACGAGCAATTTGAAGTCGTCTGGAGCTCGTCAACACCATTTCTTACTGCCAGTTACTCATTGCGACTTCAAAATTGAAGAATGCATTACTGCTGTGGTTGCCGAAGAATCGTGACCAGGAAGTTAGGGATGCGGGAACCAACCGCCCGCAGGTCCCACCTGAAACTGGTCACGGCACCATTTTCAAGCCCCTGAGAGCGTGCCAGAGAGGGTCCCAATCTTTAACGAACTGCCGGATTCACCATTGAAGCCAGCTCTTCGTTGCTATGGCATTAGTAGAGAAATTGGTTAAGTATACCAACAAGTCGAAAGTCAACAGTTCTTGGGAGCCGTACTCGCCGCATCTGGCTAGGCGTCCAACAAACTTGGCCGAGCTATATATCTTCCTCGGCATCCTCATCTATATCAGCCTACACCTTGGAAACACGATACGTGACTATTAGATAGAGGCTCCTACAACTCCAAGTCACTTCTTTACATACTTTATACGCCGTGATCGCTTTGGACAACTGTTCGGAGAATTCCGCACGTGGGACCTTGACGGCAAGGAGTTGTTGCCAAAGCTCTCCCACCGAGTTGACGAGATTTCCCAGCATATGCGGCGGGTCTCTATGGACCCTTTTATACCAGGCTCGCTATTAACCATTAACGAAGCGATGACCAAGTTCACTGGGCGCTCGTACGCGTCTGTTCTGATCAAAGGCAAGTCGATTCCACGAGGGCAAAAATTGTGGGTTGCAGCCGTAGATGGCTGCTTTCTCTGTTAGTTGCGGAATATCAACAGCAGTGGCCCAGCCGGCATACCCTACCCTTACAAGCCTGCGCCACGTTCTTGGCTATCCCGGAACGTTACCAAGTTTGACAGGGAGTCAAAGGCTTTCAGCAACACTCATCAGGTGTCACGGCAAGGAATCTGTCCGTCCGGGACTGGACCCGGGCAGGAAGCTCCAGTAACGATGTGTATGTTGAACTTGGAGAAGGGAGGAACTAAGCTAGGGAAGAGAGACATGCAGTCATGCCTTTATACCTGTGTATGAGCCCCAGACCGGAATAATGGACATGGCGGGCCGGTGCTCTGTGTGCGGCAGGCCACACCGTCTCACCAGGTCGTGGCAACCCTCATGAGGATTATCCTTGCCAACTATAATACGAAGTTACCACTGCATTTGTTCCTGGATAACCTAGTTTTGCTCGCCAGGACTACCGCTATGGTTGCGGAGGCACCTCGGCGTTGGCGTCACGGGTACGGCTCGCTCAGACTCCAGTATCTGCAGAGAGTTTGTGGATCAGAGGATGGTTGACAAGAAGAACGATGTTGTACCGTGGAATTGGTTGAAGCTGTCACCGCAGTCAGGAATCAGGGCCAAAAGAGTGCTTGATTTTTCTACCAAATGGTGCGGGATTGCGTAGAACTATATACATGCGATTGGAATACTGTTGCCCGCTAGGCAACTATCGTAATGAGTGGTAATGAGTGACCGGATCTTGATAAGCACCCTTATATGTGACAAAAGCTGATACAGTAGTCAATTATTTCGTCACCAGATCAGTTAGAAAGACAACGCCCTCGCGCACTTCTTCAGTACTATATACACAGCCAATGAGACCGATGCTCTGCAAGAAGCCGAAGAGGAAGGCTGCCAATGCCACGTTTAAGGAGCCGTTGGTGGAAAGAAGGTTGTTAGCCCGCCTGTATTTGCAGACCGTTATAACTACCAAAAGGTGGGCACTGACTGCGGATATCAGATGCATTCGTACAACAGCTAGGGCCATAATGTCACAAGGAGCCGGCACTACGCACTTTCCTTAGAGTTTCTTGCTCGACGTAGCCATTGTCAACAACTGCTAGTTACAAGGACATTATCCTCCCAAGCCAAAGGGCCCGAACGCCATTACCACGAACAGTGCGCTTGGTGCCAACGGCTGATCAAGGACATCTTCGCCGTGACGGTGCTAGCTCAAGGGGCCGGAAGAGGAGGTCTTATGGCGCTCAAGTTCTTATCCCCACTGAAACTGGATTGGAAGACCATCTAACCCATCGTGGTGACTCTAAGTTTACGGCTGCGTTGCTTGTCTTGGTCGCAAGATGGATACTGGAAGCCGGCCGCAACCAAAGCCAGTATTGGGCAAAGTAAATGGTAACGTTGTGGTACTGTAACATAGACGGCACAACACTCGCTAGGGTTGTGATGTCTGTGGGGCGGCACCGTCACAATGGTATGTTCTGGCATTTATTCCACCATTCAAAATAAGTAGGTGGATTGGTAGTGAAATATTGATCAATTTTGGTTGGATCATGGCCCCTGTAGCTCCACGAATGTTGCCGGATCAGCCACGAAAGGGAAAGCCATAAGCGACTGGAGGCTCAGCCACCAAAGAAATGTTTCTTCGCCCAACCTGGCGGCTGCCTCACTTTACCTGAAATCGTCCATGGCGTTGTCGCCGGTATCTTCAACACCACACTGTTATCTTCGGCGAGAAAACAGGCTGCGACTGCACGGCGCAGAAATTGTCCCTATCAAATGGACCCCAATGCGGTCTTCTACCCATGGTACCGGGGAGACGGTCAGCGTAAGCAATAACTGAATGACAGAATCAACATATGTGCCAAGCTCATGTCAGCAGATAAAACAGCGGTTGCGAACGACGCCTTCAAAGCCGTCAAGGAACACTTCGAGCAGAGTAGCAGCCTGAACGACCAGGAGAAAGCGCTTGTGGCCAGTACATCTCGTATTGAAGATGTCCTCCAGGTTGTGGCCGACTCACTAGCCAAGTATGAGGCCAAAAGTGAATCCTCGAAGATACGAAAATGGCTTCAAAAAGCCTCCGAGACAATTTGACATTACGGAACAGTTCTTGACATCTTCGTCCAACACCATCCGGAGTATGTGTCCCTTGTCTGGGCCACCATGAAATTGGTGTTTGTTGTGAGTAAATCGACTTCAAAAGGGGCGATTTCGTGGCTTGGACTAACTCGTCATTACCACAACAGAGTGTACAGAACCATGGAGAGACACTTAAGTTGCTGGCAAAGTCCGTTTCCCAGGTTGCAGTACGCCTTCCACGAATAAAGATTTTGTCTACACTTTATCCAACCCAGCAGATGCGACTGGCCGTCGAGAGTCTGTACACGTGTATTCTGGAATTCCTCTGCATGGCCCACGCATGGTGCAATGAGTCCAAGTTTCGCCATTTTTACCACAGCTTTACGCGGCCACATGAACTCCGCTACAACGACCTGCTAGAGAGAGTTACGGATTGTTCGAATAACATCGTTGAGCTGGCTGCTGTTAGTTCCCAGGCCGAGATCCATGTCATGCACAAGACCCAGGCCAGGAAACTGGACGACATTATATCAACGTTGAAGGTTGCAGACAAAGATCGAAAGAATCAACTGGACGGCATCACCTATGTCGTGTCAAGGTTGGAAGCTTCAGACAGAAAGCAGGAAAAGAAACTGGACTTGATCATATCACTCTTGGAGGCATCAGGCCTGACGATCAATGACCTGCTAGCCAAGACGGAGAGCAAGTATCCCAAGTTCGCTAAGTCCAAATGGCCACCCGTGCTAACATACCCAGCATTCCACTCTATCCAGACGAGCGCCCAGCTAAACACCAACCAACAACTATCAGAACTCCAACTGTCACAAGTCTTGTCCACATTTTCGCTAACTTTCGAAGACCCTGGCAAATGCTACAAGCGCCATCTCTTCTTCCGCAACCGAAGGGCTTCCGGCATGGGCGCAAACACTTCAACTAGTCCGTTTTGGTTGTCTCTAAAACTCGCAAGGTGGTCGTCAAGTCACGAGTCCTCCCTGGCCATCATCAAAGGCGCCTTCACGTCGCGCTTATCCATGTTGGATTTTGGCGTTGATGTGATTCAAACTTTAACCGCATCCGCCGTCCTGACTGTCTGGGCCTTGACAAGCGTCGAAAAGTCGAGGTCGGACTCCATCTCGACCACGACGGATCTGATGAAATACCTCACGTACCAGGCATTGCGACTGAGAGGAGCCGTTAAGACGGAAAAGCAGATGGCATCACGCTACTCGCAGCTTCACACCGCGCGGACCCCAGAAGAGTGGCTAGAGCTGTTCAAGCAAGTCGTTGCAAACTTGGGAGGACAAGTCTATCTTGTTGTGGATTTGGCGACAGTGCGTTCCTCGCTCGAGGGCACAGATCGGTTCAACTTTATCCAGGAGTTGAGCCGGATGCTCAGCGACGTGTCCAAGCACGGCATGGAAACAAAGGTCAAAGTCGTTCTGCTCGTCTATGAGGCAGATTGGTTCAGATTTCTGCCTAACGACCGCTCGAGTTACATCATTCCGGTCAAGGCAATAAGGTCGAAACGACCACAGGGCAAGGAAATGCGGCATGCAGTGAAAACGCGTGTCTTTCCTGCTTATAGAGGCGGGCATGGGAGGGTGCGAGGGGGTTGATCAACCAATTCCTTCTGAATAATGGTTTTGCTTGAAAGCGGCCAATAACCTACTCTTCAGTTTTATGCTCCATGCATCGCTTGGAAGCGCTATCGAACTCGAGGACACAAAGACATTCCAGCCAATTAGACATTTGATCTGGTGGTGATTTCTTACCTCAAGTGTGGCTCCTTACATCGGCATATCGTGCAAAGACAGCCGAACTCGAGCTTCACGTCCGGTGAGATTTTCAGGGCCTCAACGCTGGTACCTATGCCCGGAATGGTGGCGATACCGCTGAGGCGACATCGAGTAGCAGACTTTCACCCAAAGTAACTCTCGAGTACGATGGATGTAGGTGTTCAAAGAGCCTCGGAATCTGAAGTAGTCTGAGATAACCACTCGCAGCTTCCCGGGTGAGCACTTTCCCATTCAGACGCCTCTGGCCAAGGTGGTGTGGCCTGTGTCTGTCTCAATTCTACTCGGAGTAACGTCCGCAAACGGGGATGTTGCAGAGCAGTCGGCCAATATATTTGTCTAAGCCTTATATGGTTATATATTCTCATGATCCTGCATTTTATTAGATAGAAAGACCTAGAAAGGTCTGGATTTGCACGCATAAGCGTACACGCAATTATAGACGTCATATACCTTCACTAAAGCCTTCTAGATCCATATCAACAGCTATGACGTTATACTCAACACCGTTGGAACCCTTAGGTCCTGACGAATATAAATACACCCATATCTCCCACCTAGGTCCTTTGGTTAGCTAGCAATCTGTAGATTCAGTCAACCAGTCACTATATACCTGTTCTTCAAAGCTGCTTCCACTTGTTCTTCCTGCTGCAACACCTACTGAAAATCACCTTATTCTTCATTAAGTCTACCCTGTATCTTTTCTCATACTAAATTATCCAGGGTAACCTCATTCCTTTCTGCAGGGTAACCTTACCTGTTATTTATTAACCTCCTAAAGGTTATAAGCCCGGCTTGCAACGACTTATTGCCGTTAAAAGCTAATCGAACAACTTCGAAAAGTTATATATCGTTATTTTAACGTACGGATTTAACGTACGGATTTAACGCATTAATTTAACGCTTTAACTATTTTTTTTCTTTAAAATTAAACCTTTTTAAACCTAGCTTCCTATTCCACCTTTTTAATTAAATAATTATTTAAACCTTATTCGAACTTTAAAGTTATTTACATCATTTACATTCTATTTTTCCCCTATCTTACCCATTATTTACTTTTTTTAACCTCTTTTAAAGCTATATCGAATAACAAATTTAACATTTTATTGCTTAAAGGTTTTGTTAATTACCTAATTTAGGTTATTAAAGCCAAAGCTGCCCTGGTTCAATATGGTCTAAAGAAAACTATCGAAAGCGTTATTAATTAAGGTATATCCCAGGATGAAAATAACAAAACCTTATCTTTTATTCGTCTCCTTTTCGAAAGCGGACCCTTCTTAAATATCAAAAATATAAAGGGGGCTAAAAAGGCCTAGGAAAAGTATAAGGAGCTATATAATCCTGATAGATTTACAATTAAATACTTAACTCTAAAAAAGTTATTTACCTCCAGCCTTAATTACTTCGACTTTATCGAAGTTTACCTTAATAAGGTTCAAACTCTTATTAACGACCTTAAATCAAAGGGTATAATTCTTCCTCGCCAGGTTATTATAGCCTAGGTTTTATATAATCTAGGCGAAAAATGGAACTTTTTCGTCCAAAATATAATCTAAACTTTTCGAAACAACTACTAAGCTTATATTATTAAATCCCTATTTTCGTTCATTATAAATAAATCTAAAAAAACCAACAGAAACCGAATTCTTATTCTTAAAAAAAAGAACATTAATTATAAAGCCAAAAAGGGGAAAATATATAACTATTACAAGCTTTTATCTTATACAACACCTAACTGCTACTTCCTTTTTCCTAAAAAAGTACCCAAATCCTGGAAAAATAAAACTTCGAAAGTAATCAAAAAAAAACCTTTTCAAAATTTATTTCCACTTCGAAATCCACTTCGAAGCCCCAGGAATCTAAAAGTAAAAGGAAAGAAAAAGAAAAAAAAAACAAAAAGCCTTAATCGCGGCTATCGATAACCTTTATAATTTTAATAACAATTTCGAAAAATATACAAGTTAGGCTATTAACACCCTTACACTCCAAAATAAAATTTTAAATCCTAAAATTTTGCCTAATTTCCTGCTATAAAGCCAAAAATGATCGACTTTAATCTTATAACCTTTTTAAACCAAGATCTAAAGGTATATATACCCCCTACAACCCTTAATATAAATCAGATAAATTTAATTAATATAACTAATTCCGATTTAAATTATTTAACTTCAAAAAAGTTTAATAAAGCGGAATATATCGACTTTATTAAATAGTTTTACAATCTATTCTATAGCTAATAAATCTCTTTTTCATAACTTTAAAAATATATATAAAGTCGTAACTTAAGGAAAAATCAATTTCTTAATCGTTAAAGGCAAAGGTGATATACTAGCTGTACGGAGTAAAAAGCTATATCTTTAAAAGACGCTTATTATATCTCAAAACTTGGAATAAACCTTATAAATATAAAAAAACTAAAGAATATATTTATACAGAAAACAGCTCTTTAAATACTTATTAAAAGGTTATATTAAAAACAACCCATATATAATTCTTTTCAAAATTATATATAACAACGATAAATCTTTTATCTATTTAACTGAAGTAAAAAATAACAAAAAAAAAACTAAATATATTAATACAGTAACATAAAAAACTGGGCCATATAAATGTTATATTTTTAATTAAGATACTAAATATCTTAAATATATCATATTCAAAAAAAGAATTAAAAATGTATATAATTAAATTTAACTATAACATACCTTTAAATAAAAAAGATCAAACATATATATAAGAAGTCCGTTAACAAAAAAGAATATAATAAAATTAAAAGAATTTATAGCGATATAAGTAGTTTTTTTCTAAATATATATAACAACTATAAATACTATATAACGTTCCTTAATAAAAATATACGCTATCTAAAGGTCAATTTTTTAAAAACTAAAAACGAAACCTTGGAAGCTTTTAATATATATAAGTTAAAGGTAAAAAACCAAATAAATAATAAAATTAAAAAGTTATTTACTAATAACGGCTCCGAATATATAAATAACCGCTTCGAGATATACTTAAATAAATATAGAATAATACATTATATAATCTTTATATATACTAAGGAGTCTAATGGATTAATCGAACGAATAAACCTAACCTTATTAAACAAAGTTAAAGCTCTATTAATCAAAGCCAAACTACTTTATAACTTCTGAGGCGAAACGTTATTAACAGTTATATATCTATATAATCGAACACCACATAAATTTTTAAGCTATATAACTCCCTTTAAAGCTTTTTACGGTAAAAAACCGTATATAAACCATATAATTACTTAGGGATTTATAGCTTATTATAACGATAATAAAAAGAAAACCAAACTGGAACCTAAAACTAAACAGTATATAATAATAGGATACGGCAATCAAAATCGCTTATATAAATTATAAAAAAAAAAAAAAAAGGTCGTATAAGCTAGAAATATCAGTATACTGGAAAATAGATTTCTAGCCTACAATCCTTTAGATAACTTTTCGAAAGCAGTTAACACAACTAAGCCTAGCTCTTTCATACTGGAAATTCCTGATTAAAGCTATAACCAAAACTATAATCAAAACTATATCCAACCTAACGCCGAGGTATCTTCGAATACGGATAACTATAATCATATATCCCAGGATAATAACAACAATAATAACAATAATAATAATAATAATGTACAAAATTTTAACCAGCTGAAAAAAAATATACAAGACTGCATAGAAGTAAATACTGAAGGGATCCTATATACTATTAAAGATACATTATTAAATAATCTTATAACAACTTATAAAAATAAAAAAATTACGGAGTATATAATAACTACTACAACTCTAAAAAAGCTTTATAACTTTAAAGAAGCTATAAAACGCCTTAACAAAAATAAATGGTTATTAACATGCAAAAAAAAAAAAAAAAAAAAAAAAAAAAAAAAAAAAAAAAAAACAAAAAAAAAAAAAAATTTAAA
>QJOA01000437.1:0-39145 GCA_004155915.1 Monosporascus sp. CRB-9-2
CGCAGTCCAGCGCCCCCCCCCCCCCGGGATGTCTGCACGCGGACACGGTCCTGAGGCTGTGCGAGTAGTCGACTAGTGCGTTGGCCCAGCCCATCTGGGCGGCGCAGCCGAGCGCGTCATCGCCCTCGCGGATGGTGCAGGACGGCCGGTGGATCCAGACCTGGAGGCCATAAAGCTCACTGACGCGCTCAAGGAACCTCTCGTTCGTCCACTTGGACGCGATGTAGCCGTGCGAGCCGTCCGGCGGCGGGCTTGCGTCGGTAGCCGATGTCGGGGGGAAGGACATGCGCCCGGGCGAGAAGAGCGACATGCCCACCGACGACACGTAGTGCATGGGAATTTGGCGCGGCAGGCACATGCGCGTCAGCCAACGCGTCGAGTCTACGTTCACGCCTTTGATGACAGGGTAGTATTTGAGCTGCGAGGTATCGGCTCCGTTGTGGATGACGACGTCAATCTCTTTGAAAATAGCGGCGGCATCTTCCTCGGAGAGGCCGAGGCGCACAGAGCGCAGGTCCCCTTCGAAATACGTCACCCGTTCATGCCGCTGAAGTTGCTTGGAACCGGGACGTTCCGACAGTTGACGCACAGCCACACATACGACCCTTTTGACTTCTGTCTTCTCAAGTAGGTAGTTTAGCAGGCGGTGGCCAAGCAAGCCGCTCATGCCCGTTGGGAGGACAACTTCTGGTGTGTCTTAGTAGCGGGTACATTCCCGGTCTCGATTGCGAGGTCGGCGAGGTCTGCAAGAGGCGTCAATTCCGCATCGTAGTCAATCTTGCTAGTGCCATCAACACCATCATCCTCATAGGCTGGCGGTGGAGGAGACTGCTCAATGGTGATAGCAGCGGAAGACCGGCTATTTGGGGCCAGCATCTTTGATTCGATGGGCGAGGCTTCGCTGCTCGACGCTCCATCGGTTGAAGTTGGGCCCTTGCTCGGTGAGGCTGGAGGAGTAGCTAGAGGAGCAGGAGCATCTTGGCCTTCTCCCGCCCTTATCTGGGGCACCAGTTCGGGCGGGATGTTTTCGGCTGCATACTTGGCAAGGTTCGCCACTGTCTCATTTCCCATGATTTTAAGCACGAGTATGCTGACATGGAAATTCTTCAAGAACCACGCCCGAACATCGACGGAAATAAGAGAGTCGAGGCCAATTTCGCTGCTTCGCATGGCCATTGGTTGCGCATCAGGCGTGGTCATCTGAATAATTTTTCGAAGCTGTGCTCCGAACGTTCCTGCTCGTTTTGTTAGAAAACCACACACGCGCGCAAGCACAAAAGTATGGAGAGCACAAACCTTGAATGACCATGAGAAGCTCGCCTTCAGTCTTACAGCCTTTCAGCATGTCTGACATGGACATAGACACCGCTTGTCCAAACTTCTCCGCGCTGGATCCTGTCCAGTGATTGATGAAGCGCAAGAACTTAAGGTCTTTGCACCACCTGGGCCGCCCATCAGCGTCCGCCGCGATATCCAAGATACCAGTCGAGATTTCAGGTCCATCCACAGCATGTGGAAGACCGGCTTCAATACCCTCGGCAAACAGCTGGTGAAAGTCTTCCTCCGACAAATGCATCAAGGCCATCTTAGAGACGGTTAGGCTAAGGGCCTTGCTGGATACTCTCTCCGTATATCCGGCCCCTATGATCGCGTTCACGTTTAGAGTGCAGGCGGTCAGGCCACTCTTTCTCCGGTTAGCAGCCGTTGCGCACATGAACATATTGGCCGCGGCGTAGTGGGCCTGGCCTAGATTACCAACGACACAATTAATGGACGAGAAGAAGATGAAGAAATCGAGGGGTTGGCGATCGAATATTCGATCCAGATAAATGCTTCCAAGAATTTTTGGGCTAGTTACAGTCATTAACTGTTCGTAGGACATATTACGATCGAGACATCTCGCAGAACCATCGCGCCATTCAGGACACCCGTGATGGGCGGGCATGTATGTATTACAGATAGTCTTGTGTACGAGCGTAGGCGCGGCTCGTCGGTGACGTCGCTGGGAAACGTCAGCTTGGAACGGAATTGGAGAACACATGTAAAGCTTACCAAGGAATGATAGTCACCTTGACACCCTTGCGGTCGTGGGCTTGTACCCACTTGGGTGCAATGTTGGGGTTGCGACTCGTCAGAACTAGAGAGCGGGCGCCCCGGCCGATCATCCAGTCACGTAGCGAATGCCAAGCGCGCCAGACAATCCCACCATCCAGTAGGTCTTGTCGGGCTTTGAACATGGGCCTGGAATCGAGCCTAGAGACATGGGCCAGCTGTTTGGGAGACGCTTCCAGTCCACAATGGTGGAGAATTCGGCTGGGATCTGTTGTTGTCAACGAGAGTCTCGACGACAATGACAGGGGAGATGTTGGCTATCTGCTTGCTGGCTGGGCGTGATTGAGCGCACCTGAGTGCCCACTGAACCAAGTCGCTCAGGATACCGGTTGAGGAAGCAACGGCGGGAGTTGCATCTGGAGAATGCAACGTTTCAGGCGTCTCCCTGCGAACATGTCGAGGGAGGGTCGCCAGGATTGTGAGCTCGTTGTCTGATCGTCGAACGGCGTGATTGGAGAGCCCAGCGAAAACCCGAGTGCAGTCAGGACCAACTGGCTGGCTTCTGCTCTTCTGAGATACGGAGGTATCTGAAGAGCTGAGCTATCTTTTGTGAGGTTGTCGGCGGTATAGACAACATCCAGACACTTGGCAGAGGCCTGAACGTTGATCGCCTGGAAGAGTATGCTCGGTGCATTGTGTACAATTAGCGTCTCGCCAGCGAAAAGAGGATCGCAAACAGCCGCCGCAACTAAGTAGGCTGCTGCCAGTGAAAGGGCACTGGCTTCGGGCGACCATCCAACTCACAAGAGACGGCTGCCTCGACAGGGACATTGAGAACGGATGTTAAAGACGGAACAAGGGCCATGTATTTGGTTCCGGCGTCCTTGGCGTCGCCCAGGACAAGGAACTTGTGACCAACAGGGGTTGCGAGAGCGTATAGAAGCGAATGAGTGATGCGCAACTCAATCAGCATCTCTGAGTTCCCTGAGGTGCCATAATGAGGCAGTTCCTTGAGGAGATACCCCGACGATTCCCGCTGCAGTTGGACCGCGGACTGGCCAATGTCCGCCTCATGCTGGATTGGGCGGAACCCAGAGTTATACCGGTCGTTCGGCTCAGGTATGGCACGAAGCTGCGGAACGAGATGACGACCCGAAGCATCCATGATGATTTCCGATTCCACAGTCTACAGTGTGTCAGTCCTGTCCTCTGGAACCTCGACCTGAAAGCGCAGCAGAGCCTCTGCAATCTGCCGAGCACCAATCTTCGTCATTTCCGGGACGTCTAAGAATTGTAGACGGAGACCAGGTGTCTCAAGATGAGCCGTGCGCCCAAAGCCAACCATCATATTCGCATACGGCTGGTCAGCCTCTCGGCCGCTCGTCAACCAGAGAAGTGTCTTCCCGACTTCGCAGATTTGCTTGAGGTCCTGCCACTGGCTCGGCTGGATGCCGTCGAATACCGCCTCATCAAGACTGACCACGGTGGAGGCCGCATCAGCAAATCCATAGTCAACATTGGCCAGGGTCTTGAAGACGTGGATATTGCAGGCGTAGGGCTTGAGGATTGAATGTAGACCCTCCACCAGGTAGGCACTTTTGGCCGTCTTGCCACCAACAATGGCGAAGCTTCTCCATCCGATGAGCGTCGGGAGATGATGACAAAGGCTCTCGAATGAATTGGATCTCATCGCCAGTTGCCTGAGCGACCCAGACCGTAACGCCGCAGACATCCTCTTGTTCCTTTGGCGTGGCCGTATCGGCGCCCGGGAATCCAGTGGCCCTCAGGATCCGATCCCACTCCTCGTCACTAACGAAGGGGGCCAGGGTTCGACCCTCGTCAACACCCAGCCACCAGCCTGCCAGGTGCCCGAAGATAAACCTACCAGTCGTGAAATTGTGGCTGTCCTCTCCGATAACCAGAAAGCCACCTGGCTTCAGGAGTCTCCTCAGAAAATACATGGTCTTCTACAGCTCGGCAGCAGCATGGACGACCAGAGATTCAACGATCACATCATATGAGCCCTCGATATAGCCCTCATCAAGGGGTCTTTTTCAAGATCCAGCACCTTAAAGAGCACTTAATCTTTGTAGTCTGAGAAATTGTAGCGGCATTCTCGAACCCAGCCGAAACGTCGGTAAAGGTGTAGGTAATGAAGTATCGGTCCAAAGCCGGCAGGATGCTCTTGATAGCACCTAAAGCTAAGTCGAGTCAGCTTTGGACGCCTTCAAGAGGTCGCGGGGAGGCTTACCTATCCCCAGGATGTTCATATGTGGGTAGCGGTTGCTGATCTGAACGAGCACTCGGCTCAGCCACTTGCATACTTGCTTGAACCCGAAGCCTTGCGTGTAGTAGTCATCGAGCAGACCGGACTCGCGCAATTCTTCTAGAATGGTGGTCTCCCCCCGGAAGACGCGGGGCATTATCATCCAATAATTTTTTTATAGAAGGATCATTGTTGGATTTGAAAATTATTGATTTTTGTTTATCACAAAGCATAACATAATTATCCTTAAACCGTATTTTAATTAAAAGATTATAAAGAGTATTTGTTTTTAATAAAAATAAAGCTCATTTAACTCCTGAAGGTTTAGAGGAGATTATTCAAATAAAAAATAGAATGAATAAAGGTAGAATTCTTGACGTAGATGTAGACCGAAAATCTTGAACAAGTGTAATAAACTGCATTTTTTGATTTAGATAATCTTCCAGATCCTAAATAATTAACTAAACTTTCCATTAAGTATTCATCCCGAGAATGTTGACATATAGAAAAAATTACTTCAACTATCTTTCTATCATTGTTAGTAGATTCACGTTGTTTAATATAGAAACAACCTTCACCAATTTCCTTAATTGTACATTGTTGATTAGAAAACAGAAGTCTACAGGTAATGAATACTATACTTTAACAGCTTCAAATAGAATGTCTTTAGATATAATAGTAAATTATTTAGAAAAGTATAGATGAAAAAGAATTATTACCTACTATTTTAGAAGAAGACTACGATTTAATAGAACTTAGTGATAAACAATCAGGCGATTTGATAGAATGAGCAATTGCTGGCGGACAAGGTGCATCATTTTGACATCGGGAATCAGGTCCTCGTAGGGATCGGTGGCCTTATATATGTCCGCTACTGTGTCTCGCTGCCATTCCTTCTCAACCCATAGATTCCCGCCTCTGGCTACAAGATTTGTCATGTGCTTGGCATAGTTCAAGTAGCAGCTATTGGGACGCTCGCGCCTGGCGGGAGCGTCAGCGGGGACCTGCTTGTCGAACTCTCGCAGGTAGTATGTTGACATGCGTTCAAGCATTCTCAGGTCCTGCCTGTCCTCCTCAGTAACAGCGGTGTCGGCGGAAGCTTCCCCCATGTCAGGGGCGCCGGGGAACCAGTGCATTTTCGAGAAAACACTCCTATCGTTAGCGGCAGTAAAGCTACCAAGAGGTGGGAGTGTTACGCCTTCCACCCGGATTGCGGCGCTGGGGCTGTGGTTGGAATATACTGTACACTCCCCGGTGAAACCCTGGCCGTCGGCGGTTGGGGGGAGCCATGCGCCAACAGGTGAGTGTTCGTCGCTGTGTCGCTGGCCGCAAAGCGCTGGGTTGACTCTGACGCGTGCAATGCTGGTAGGGAGGTGCATGATCCGCAGCTGATCATCATGTGGATACGCGCAAGCCAAAATAATACTCTGAAATGACACGTCCAGCTCGGCGGGGTGTGCGAGCAGCCTCTCTTCTGCCGTTTCATGTACCGCCATTTTGACGAGGCACGTCGAGAGTCCGCGCTTTCTGCGCAGGCCCGATAACGATTGGAGACGTCCGCTGAAATGTAGTCCAGGTCTGCTGGGGAACGATAGAAACGCTCTGTTTCGACGGCGATTGTATGCGGAGGAATAGTGGCGCGTTCAGGCAAGACTGACGGCGAGGGCTCACCAAGGAGTATATCCAAATCGCCAGTAGCAGCAAGCGTCAATTCTTTTGATCCAAGGTCAGCCGAATAGGTGAACTCGGTCTTGATGTGATCTGACGAGACATGTTCGATTCTAGTCAACCTGATGATGGCTTCCGCGCCAGATTCTTCGTCGCTAAAAGCCACGGCTTGGCGAATGTTGAGGTTGGTCAGCTCAATCAGGCGGATCAACTTCCCGTCAGAGAGTGACTTGGCAGCCTCGAAAGCTGTCGATGCATAACCAGCTGCTGGGGAAACGATCTGACTCTGCACGCGATGTCCATCTAACCGAGGAAGTTCACTAGGGCGCAGGGGGTTGCGCCACTCGAGGGAATGCAGAGCGCTATCGGGAGACACGTCGCCAAGAAGGGGATGGGGCGCGTCCTTCCTTGTCCGCAGCTTGAACAACCTTCGAGATCCATGCCAGTATCTAACATCGTGATTATACGAATGTGTGGGCAAACCACTCACAACACTATAGGCCCGCCTCTCATTGCCAGTCACAGCATTGTTATATCGCACCAGGTCAACCGAGTCCGGCCAATACGGGTCCACAGGAATCCGAGACCTGTGGCCAGACTTGCAACGGCGTCGGTGGCTCGTGTCAACGTATCCGTGTGCGGGATCTCCCTCTCGAGGACCTCCTGCATGGTCTGACTCGCGGGCCCCTTAAGCGCCGGATGGGGCCTAACCTCGATGGCGACATCGTATTCGGTCCCGGAGGCCAAGGCGCTGCTTAGTGCCTGTGAGAAAAGCACCGGCTTTGCCACGTTCTTGGCCCAGTACCTATCGCTCAGCTGGAAATCCGTTCCCGCATTTACAGGTTTGTTGTACACGCTCGAGAACCAGACGCATTTGTTGTCTTCAGCAGGCTTCCGTGCCTTTGCTCCGGATGCATGGACTGACTGTATATAGAGATTGAAAGCTGGCAACATGTGTCTGGAATGGTAGGCTTTATATACCTGAAGTTTGCGGTTGAACTTGTTTTCATCTTGGAGAATGACCTGAAGTGCGTCGATGGCATCCTCATCCTCTGAGATGGTTACACTCGAGGAGGAGTTGCTTGCGGCGACGTTTATGCGGCCAACGAAATGTCCATCGTCACAGAGGGGCTGGGCGTCTTCAATCGAGGTCCCGACAGCCAGCATAGCGCCCCTGGTGCCCCTCGGACTCGCCGCAAGGTGGGCGTGTAGGCCGCGATAGTAGGCCACGACCATGGCGTCGCGTACGATCAGGAATTCAGATGCGTAAGCCGCGGCTATTTCGCCCGATGAATGGCCTACAGCGGCATCCAGATTCACATTCGCCTCCCGAACGAGATCAAGTACCATGATCTGCACGGCCGTACACAAGGACTGGGAAATGGCCGCCTCTCCAACGCGGGAGGTATTCGCACTAGCAAGCAACTCGGCTTGCAAAGACCAAGTAGGCCGCTTAGGAAGGGGCGCCAGATATGACTCACGCTCTTGAATAATGCGTCTTGCCATGGTTGATTTTTCCAGCAACTTTGCGCCCATGCGAGCATATTGCGCACCCCGGCCAGTGAAGTTGCCTAATATCTTGGGCGCAGCCCCGGGAGAAATGGGACGGGGCTCTTACACCAAGAGGCGAGCACTCGTCGTTTAGCGCATCCGCAATCTTGGACCTCAGGTCTTCAGTCGAGCTGGCAGTGAGCGACACGCGGCACGGAAAGGCGGAGCGGCGATGGCGCAAGGTGTGGGCTAGGTTCTGGGCATCCGCATTATGGTTGGACTCAAGGAAAGCTGAATATTCTGAGAGGACCATGCGCAAAGACTGCTCCGACAGAGCCGAAAAAAACGAAAGGTGTGAAGAGTGTGCCGCTTTGGTGTTCAGCGCAAGCCATAGTAGGTCTGTCGTAGCTTTCGAGGATGGCATGTGCGCTAGGAAAACAAATATCAGTAAATGGCAACTCTCTGCTTTCTCTTTTTAGAAAACCTTACTTTGCTCCCCCGAACCCGAAGCTATTTACGCTGGCGCGCCGGGTTCCTCCCTTCGTAGCAGGCCATGGCATAGCCGCGGTCGGGATTTCGAGGTTGTCATAGAAGGGCTTCACGCCGTCGCTGAGGTTATGGAACAGAAGATTGGGCAGGATGAGAGAGTTCTTCAATGCCAGCGAAGCTTTCAGTATTGCCGCTATACCAGCCGTTCCCTCGGTATGGCCGAGTACTGTCTTGATAGAACCCACGTACAGAGGGCCAGCTCACCGGTGCCATGGGCCTCGAAGTACTGCGGCCGGTCTACCTCGGCCTGTATATCTAAGCCGGCCTTTTCGTATGTACTGAGGATCAGGGCTTTTTGTGCTACGGAACTGGGCATCGTAATACCAGTTGTCGCACCATCCTGGTTAAGGCTCGTTTCTCTGATGATGCAGTCGATGCTATCTCTACCAGCGATTGCCTGGTTTAGCGTTTTCAAAATGACGGCTGCGACGCCATCGCCACGAGCATATCCGTTCGCATCATGGTCCCACATTTTGCTGCGACCATCCGGAGAGAGCATTTTCAGCTTACTCTCGACGATGAAGTTTTCGGGGCCGAGGAGCAGGTTCGAGCCGCAAGCCACCGAGAGTCGCGACTCGCCAGAGCGCAGGGTCTGCACAACCATATGAACGGCCACTAAGCTGGACGAGCAAGCTGTATCCATTGTGGTAGAAGGCCCGTGCCAGTCGAAGAAGTAGGATACGCTAGTGAGAAGGGTTAGTCACGATAGCAAGGGGGTTCGCGGGAATTACCCACCGATTAGACAGGATTCTGCGACCGATACCAGTTGCGAGGTAGGTGGGCGCTGATTGTAGCTCACGCAACAGCAAATCCTCGTAGTCGTTCGTCATGACACCGACATAAACGCTGGTATTCGAGCCGCGGAGGCCACCCAGGGTAAGGCCGGCATCCTCCAGGCCTTCATAGACCGTCTCCATGAGAAGGCGCTGCTGCGGGTTTGATACCGAAGAGCTCCGTGTCAAATTTGGCGATGTCCTCGTTAATCATATAAGCATGGCACACATTGGTATGACCGTGATGCGCATTGTTGACGTGGTAAAAGCCCTTGGCACTGAATCGCTCATTGGGGATCTCTCGGCGCACGTCCCTAGCTCACGCAGGAGCTCCCAGAGCTTGGACGGCGACGTCGCATCGCCGGCAAAACGGCAGGCACTGCCTATGATGGCAATAGGCTCGCTGGTCGTTGCAGCCATTATCATGTTGAACCCGTAGGCGCCTGTAGAAGTTTCGCAAGCTGCCAAAGTGACTCACAAGAGGATATGATGTGTGAAGAAAACGCAACTTCAAGGTACGGGTGTAAAGTGTGCGCCTTGAAGCGTGTGGGCGGTTCTATTAATAACCGTCTCGAGCTAACAACGCAAACAAGCACGAGCACAGGCGAAGTGTCCTTTGCTGTTTTCCTCGATCCATTGCCACGAGCGTTCTTTTCGGACGGCTGGAGTTGTCCACCGGATTACCATCACGAAACAGCATCGTGAGGACCAGTGACTCTGTAACGAAGGAAGCGCAACCAATCAGGAGGTTTTGCGTCTGTTGCAACTCCAACATTGCAGGTTCAAGCAGAGCAGTACGTTCGACCCTGTTGAAGGTCACTATTGGATCTCGGAGGTGTTTATGCAGAAGATCGGAGGAGGCACCAAATAGCGGGCCGAGTAGGTACTCCCGATCTGAGGTAAGGTCTCGGGCGCAGCCAAGGCGTCGGACAGGGGTGTGGCTTCCCTTGACCACTGAGAAGCTTAGGAAGGCAGGACAGTCGTTGGAAAAAACTTTAGCGACCTGGCCCGGGCCGTAGCGCTAACGCCGAGATCGGCTAGGCATCGCCGCATAGGACACTTCATATACTAATATTCGTATAAAGGTGCTCGTTCTTTTAAGCAAATAGGTGAATAGATGGGCCACCTCGCACTTCCATCCCCCTAGTACTAGTTACGCATTATCCGCTATGTTTAATATCAAGTCTCATTTCCCTGTCTGACTGCATACACTATCTCAGTATGCCAGAAGAATCACCGAATGATTTCTCGGAAGCATTCCCCGTCGGTCCGCCCAGGCATATTCATTGATTTCGGAGTCGGGGGTTGTAAATGACTTGACCAATCAGAGGAGGTCAAGCAGGAGAGCATGTCTGATCCTAGGGTTGGCATAAGACCTAATCCTTTGAAGAGGAAGTCAAATGAGCTGGTTGCCCGCGGCTTGGGATGAGAGATTGTCGCTTTTGCTTACAAACTGCCTGTATTTTTTTGGGCCCAAACAAGGTGGGAACTGAAAAGATAAGGCCCAGGGGGGGAGCACGCAGTCACAGCAACATGGCCCCCGAGGCGTAAAGAGCATTTGTCATTCAACTGAGAGGCGAAAATGGCCCGAGCACCTAGCACGGGTTCCCCCTAACCGTGTCTCACACCGTCCTCGTGCCGGGCCTGGTATCGCCCTACCACGTACTAGTACGCGTCCTGGCCGTGGCGCTGAGCCCAAACGGCCACAAGATGATGTTGCACTTCCCTATGGAGGGCAACACGGCCGGGTGCGATTTTTGCGGCGTCGTTGACATGGTAGGCGAGTTGGCCGAGCATTCGGTCGGGACCCGCGTCTGCAGCGCCGCTTTCCCCTACAAGCCTGGCGACACGGGCGGCTCCTTCGCGCAGTAGCTGGCTGTCGACTCGAGACTGCTGGTGCGTGTGCCCCCCACATGGACCGACCTACAGGGCGCCGCACTAGGCGGTGTTGGCTGGTCGACCTTGAGCATAGCCTTCTCCGACTCGGGCGCACTCGCCTTGCCTGGATTTCCCAGCGAGCCAGTGGAAAAGAGGCAGCCAGTGCTGATGTACGGCGGAGCAACCGCTACCGGGCCAAAGTCTGGGAAATTTCTTTTCCAGCTATTCACTTCTCGTCTTTTCTTCTTCGGGCTGGGTACGCAGCAAGCCGAAGCTGGATTCTGGGATTCCCCCACCCCCCTTCTTTTGCTTCCGAGACACTGAATATGCAGCTTTCTGGCTCAGGGGCTAATCCATAAGGGCCCAGGGAACCGCCGAATACTGTATGAGTCGTATGGGTTTCTTCATCGGCCGCCGAGATGTTTGCTCAGAAGGATATTGGCGCCACGGCAGACATGATGCAAACCGAAGCCCTCGCCGAGAAGTCCGGCAACGAGCGATGCTGATTTAGCAAGGTAGGCAATTGGGCCCACGGTGCTGAATACGCCCTGCGCCATAAGGCCGATGGAGTCATAAGCGTCCCCGTAAACCCAGGCAACCTTCAATCAGACCTATATCGTGACCAGGGTCTTGGAATGAGGATCGTGACCAAAGTCATGATGTATCCTCCCGTAAACGGTGCGTACACTGGGCTGTTCGCGGGGCTGTCTCCCGAGATTACGATTGAGAAGACTGGTTGTTGGGGTAAGGGTTTGCCCAGTTTTATCCAGTAACGTCACAGGTGTTGGCTGACTACAATAATTCATCAGTTGTTCCGTTCGGTTGTATATATCATATCAGACAAGATCTGAACCAGGCAATCAAGTCGGAGTCTGAGGGTGGAACGGGAGGAACGCGGAAGTTCTGGGAGTGGACTGAGGAGCAAGTTCGGCCGTACCTCTAGGATCTGTGCTTCATGTTTTCCAATTTCGTACTGGTCTAATGGCTTTTGGGAAGGAATAAGACGTAGGATGGTAACAATTACTTTCAGTTACATTTCGCCAGGCCAATACTATAGAAAATGTAACCAAGTTACCCCTTATGGTTAAGGAGAAAACTCTCCCAATTGTCTCTTAAGTTTACGACTGTGGTCAGGCTTCGATTGGTAGATTCCTCGATTTGACAACTCCTTCCCATTGGTGGACGCCTTCGATTCGTGGTCTCCTCCGTTTGCAGGGAGTTTCGGCTTTAGCTGTCCTCCCACTTAGGCTTTTGAGACTGGAGCCACTCCGATGCAGCTTACATTCCAACTTCGGAAGCCCAAGCAATACCAGCCATCCTCGTGCGGAAGTAGTATGCGGGATTAGCGAGATGGTTGTCCTTCCCATGAGCGTTGGCTCTCATATATGGCCATTGTGCACCCTTGGGTGGATGCTGTGATGTTGGATTCTTACTAGTTGTTGACGCATGTGACGCAGCGGGTGTTTGTCTAGCATTCCCTACTATTTGCTCGCGGGTCTGGCGTCGAAGATATTTCCCCTTGATTTAATTTCTCTATAGAGTGATTTGTGTTCTCTTTTCAAAAGTTTCGTCAGTAGTTACACTTGCCATGGCCATGCCAGATGTTCTACCCCTGACCCCCTCAGGTCGTGGCTCTCATGCTCGGGGGTTATCTCATCCTGTGTATCTTGGCATACACGTTCGTGACCTGGCACCGGCTTCGCCATTTCAAAGGACCTCGTCTGGCCGCGTTTTCACATCTCTGGGCGGTTCGCGCTGTCATGTCAGAGAGACCGGACATTCGATATGCAGACACACAGAAGCAGTACGACAACCCACTAGTACGTATTGCACCAGATACGTTCATAACGGATGACCCCGAGGTGGTGCGGCGGATTAGCAGCGTGGGAGGAGGCTACACGAGATCTACCTGGTACCACAGCTTTCGTGTCAATCCATCCGAGCACAACATGATAAGCCCCACCGACGACGGCTTCCACGACTTTATCAAGTCTCGCACTGCAGCCGGCTACTCGTTTCGAGAGGTGTCATCCATTGAGGGCGACATAAATGCCACGATAGACGCCTTCGTAGCCTTGCTGCGGACTAAATATATCTCCACGAAGGAGAACCCGCGTCCTGCAGATTGGGCCCAAGTGGCTCAGTACTTTACCCTTGACACGCTCTCCAAGGTCGCCTTGGGCAAAGAGTTTGGCTGCCTGCAAGCTGACGAGGATATACACGACTTTATGGAGTTGTCAAAGTCCAGCATGGGCTTCATGACCCTTTGTACCGAGGTTCCGTTCCTTCGGGGGATTTTAACGTCGCGTCTCTGCCTCGCCGTCGCGGGGTCCAAAACCGCAGATAGCAAGGGCGCCGGCGCTTTGATGCGGTGAGTTCCACCAATTGGTTTGGCGAAGTTTAAGTCCTGATGATCGACGAAGCTAATCAGCGTGCTCATACTGCAGAATAGCCCAGGAAGCCGTGGCTCAACGGTTTAGACCAGATGCTAAGGTCCTGCCGGACATGCTTGTAAGCCTATGTACCCCGAATCATGCGCATTTACTTTCTTCCAGACTGAGGCTGTAATGCCTAGGGATCCTTCATCCGGAATGGCCTCAATCGACAACAATGTGAATCTGAGGCCCTACTCCAGATCATTGTTGGATGAGACTCGACCGCCATTGTTATACGTTGCACGATACTCTTCCTTGCGACTACTCCACACGCCTACCGCCGACTGCAGGAAGATATTGATCATGCCATTTCCGAGGGCAGGGTCTCAACACCTATCACCTATGCAGAGGCGAAGGCACTGCCCTATCTGCAGGCCGTTATTAACGAGGCCCGGCGATATCACCCGACGATTGTTGCCACGTTTCCGAAGGTGGTACCCCGACAGGGTGACACGCTTGCTGGACAATTCGTCCCAGGAGGCACCAAAATCGGATTAAGCCAACGTGGTCTGATGCGGAGCAAGGTGAGCCCACCATCTCCGGCCCCCATTTTCATTTTTGTCTTTCTTCATGCTGTTTGACTTCGTTCTTGATATGGAGTAAGCAACCACTGACTACGTCATGCTGTATTTAGAGTGTGTTCGGCACCGACCCTGAAGTCTTCCGCCCGGAGCGATGAGTGGAAGCTACGCCCGAGCAGCGGGACCAAGTGGCCCGCATGGTCGATTTGCTCTTCGGTCACGGCCGCTACATTTGTGCCGGCAAAGCCCTGGCTATCATGGAGTTGAACAAGATCTTCGCCGAGGTCCGTTCCTTGATGGCGTCTTCGCCATATTAATACGCAGGGGCAGGTACTGACATGGGCGAACGGCCAGCTCTTGCAAGAATTTGACTTCCAGCTAATTAACCTTACGAAGTCGTGGAATGAGGAAATACATACTAACAGCTTCGTAAATAATCTGTGGATGCAAATCACACCCACGCAGCGATGACCGGGACTTTGGATGGTTACACTTTGGTGTCGGCTTGGTTCACGGAAAAGAGTTCTAAGAGTTCCACATATGCATGACCGTGTGCGAAATAGGTGACAGTTGTGACTTCTCCACGTCTATTACCAGAAAACCTGTCAATACCAAATCATCTTGAGGGGCTGAAACCGAAGTATGTCCGGATATTGAATTGATATTTTTGGATATGCATCTTATCCATAGCTAATCAATGAAAGTACTGGTTGTATATACCCTCTCTCGTATATCATATTCGTTGTGTTCTGTACAGCTGCGAAGTTCCTGCTTAGTGTCTGACCTACTCGTACCCCTATTCACCTATCCATGTTTTTACGATATGCATCGGCATGTATTTACTAACAGTATAAGAATGGCATGAAGATATACCCGACGGACGGCGAAATGGCAGCACCACTGACAATTTCTATATATCGTTATCGAAGCTCGAACTAATATGCCAACACCACCAATGAAAATGCCTTAAATTCATCATGTTTCCCCTTTAAGGATACGCGCCGTGTAGCGGTTCCTGAGGACTGTTGAATGCGCTGCCATTTCGTCATCCGTTGGGTAGAACACCAGCACCTGTTTGTTCCGTTGGGAAGGTCCCTCGTCCGCCTTTAGCGGATGCTCGTTGGTTGTGTATGAGAATTACTAAGCCACCCACCGGTACGTTATTCATCGGCCTGATACACCGGAATAGCCTGTAAAGGAGTGCGACAATGCCAAATGACGTGCGTCACGCTCCGCTGGTTGTAGTTAACCAAATACTCCCGCGGGAGACTGCTTACGGTCTGGCACAAGCACAAAGAGCCCTGGCTTGGACATTAACTCCGAAATCCGCGCAATTCCTGTCTCTCCCGAAAAACTAGGCTTCCCGCAATTGGTTCGCTCGGAAACTATTCGCTTTGATTGGGCTATTTATTATGCCTGGGCCCACCCACGAAGGAAGAAGAACAGGGGAGGCTCATGTTACATGTCGAGGCAGGTCCCTTTCTTCACTTCGGACGCTGTGAGACAAGATACCCCTTTCAATCGGGGAGGGCCAACTCTCCGACGCCGAAAACTACGGCTTAAATATGTCTGCCTATCCATCATCTCGGACCCTATCGCTCTCCCGATTTGACATAAATCTTCACCTGACAGTCTTCTCCCTTAGGACCTCAGCCTCTCAAAATGGCCACCAAAGGCGTAACTTTCAACCCAGCCACCGACATCCCCTCCTTAGAGGGTAAGGTCATTCTCATCACCGGCGCCAACAGCGGGTTGGGGAAGCAATCCGTCCTGGAGCTAGCCAAGCACAACCCAGCGCAGATCTGGATGGCCGCTCGTAGCCCCGAGAAAGGCAACGAAGCAGTAGCCGATGTCAAAAGCCAGGTACCGGGCGCGGTCGTCACGTTTCTGGAACTAGACTTGAGCTCCTTCGCGTCGATCAAGAGTGCCGCCAAGAACGTACTCGCGTCCTCACCGCGTCTGGACATCCTAATGCTCAATGCTGGACGTAAGTAATCCCACTATCCGTGAGACGGAGGAACTTCCTCGTGGATCCCGAAGCATGGCACACGCCGGGTCGTGGAGCGAGTGCACGAGCCCGGCTTGAGCGATCCTCTGCATCTCATTTCCCGCTTGGTGCATGCTGCTGACCTCCCGCCGACAGTCATGGGTTGCCCGCCCAAGCTGACGAAGGAGGGCTACGAGATCCAGATGGGCACCAACCACGTGGGGCACGCCCTCCTGCTGAAGCTCCTGATGCCTCTCCTCGTCGCGACAGCCAGATCCCACCCCGTGCGGGTCGTCAGCCTCGCTTCGTCCGCCTGGAAGTACGCGGGGCCGGAGAAGATTCAGTTCGAGACTCTCAAGTCCCTCGAGGGCGTCACGCCCGTGAACCGCTACGTGCAGAGCAAGATTGCGAATATGCTGTACGCGCAGGAGTTCGCCAAGCACCACCCGCAGCTGACCATTGTCTCGGTTGACCCGGGCGAAGTGGCGACGCAGCTGTTCTCGCGCGAGCCGGGCGACGAGCAGATGGTGTTCCTGCAGACTCAGGTGGCACCGAAGCATGTCCGGCCCGTAGAGGAGGGCGTCAGGAACCAGCTGTGGGCAGCGACTGCCGATGAGGTTAAGAGCGGGCTGCACTATGAGCCCGTGGGAGTGAATGAGCCATCTGGCCTCATGCTTGACACGGAGCTGGCGAAGAAGCTTTGGGAGTGGACTCAGAAAGAACTGGAAGGACAGGAAATTTGAGAGGCTCACATCCGTCATCCCATCGCAAGCGGGTTAGTAAAGTGTCATGTAATGGTATGAAAATTTTGAGTGATAGACAAATCAACTGGCATCCCTTATCTTGAGAACGGTCAAAAGCCAGACAGGCCTTGCTCATCGAGGGACTTGGATAAAGCATCAGTTTCAGTACACTATTTCTTCGCAATTTCAGTTTGCGGACCGACATCGTATTCTTTCGTAATTACTTCGTATCCGCCATCGCTCTTGTTCCGTTTGCAGCTCAACACGGTCTTTTCTGACGGACTGTCGGGTAAAACAACCTGGACATCATATACCCTACACGACGCTGGCAACGCCGGCGGACTCAGTGCATGGCCATGGGGTTGGCTGTCGAAAGGAGCAAGGTCGACAACTGGAGCATCCATGTAATGGTCCCCTTCCTCAATTCGCATGACCTCTTCTGCCACAAAGGCGGCAAATACAGAGTCCCAAATGCCCTCCCTGCTGGGAAGCGCCCGCAGAAGTTCGATGGCCCGGCGTCTGATGTGGTGAATCCTGCAATGGAGGGCGGTGAAATACAAAGGCGGGGTCCAGCCAATATCGGCAGTGAAGAGAGAGAGCTCTGAGCCCGATCTGGAGAAAACGAGGTCATTTGAGTCGTGGACAGCTCGAACAGCTTCCAAGATGTTGGCTGAATGGGTGATTATAGAGACGAAGCCGTGGCAGTGACGATCGAAAGCCATCTCGTCGTCCGGCCGAAGACAAGTATCGGCTAAGATGCTCGCCATGATATGGTAGAGTAACAGGAGCTGGTAACCAATTTTCGAGACGGCGTCTAGCTGAACCTGGAAATTGACCCTGGATGCCTTGTAGGTATTGAACCACATATTCAAGTCCGACTTTATATGCCGTTGAACGTCGAGCAAACCCTGTCCCGAACCGGAATCAGCCGGGACTTCGAGAAGGCTTTCCCGGCGGTAACATCCCATCAGATGGAATATGTCTTTGAACATACTGTCCAGCATATTTCTTGCTTGGGTGACAGACTCAAATGTCAGAGACAGCGGTTGGTAGTTGGAGATGCGTGGGCCTGGAGGCATCCAGTATCCCTGATTAAACTGTGTTGCCAGCAAGTCCATGCGGGTGAAAGCTTCAATAAGCCAATCATCGATGGGTTTCCGGTTGGACTCCCGAGCGACGATATTGAAATGTCCGTCTCCCCGCTCCGGATCGCACTGGAGCCCAGCCAGCAATTTTATCCCATTCTGCAAGTGGTTGTTGCCCGTCTTGTAGCGACCCCGCATAAATTCCAAACAAATAAATAGCATACAGGCGACAAGTGCGACGCGAATCGAGGCCTTATCCTTTTGAGCAAAATGGGGCTCAAGGAGGTGATTGATGGCCTTGCTGTACTGGCGCAGGGTGAACTGCTCCAATCGATCGGGGCTCCTCTCCGATCCCACCTCAGCCACGCCGATGCAGATTCTCTTGTGAGCTGAACTTAGCGCCAGCATGGCGTGGAAGATAGAAGGTTCTTCCAAGCTTGCTCGGATAACTAGCGCGTCCCAGAAGGGCGACCCAAAGGCTCCCTGGAACTTCACAGCGGTCCGGCACCGAAACCATTCCAGGTAGCTATGCTCGTCCTGACTCTTTGGGGTGGTGGTACCGAGCAGATGCTTTGTTGGGCTGGGGTGAACAGAATAGACGGTGTTCCCTCCTCCCCAGACCCCGTAACCGTCACAGACCCGTCCAGTCGACACGCACCTCACGCACGCAGGTCGTCCCTCATCACACTTCACTTTCCGAATCCTCAGGCATGATGAGCAAGATGACCTGAAAGAAGACGTAAGTACTGAGGCTGGCTGGCTTACTTGCAAGTTCGGCATCCAGTTTTTACTTTCGTTTTGGAATTGCTATTGCCTGCATCCCTGTGATTTCGAGGGGCAGATGGCCGGTCGCGTCTCACACCGCCCATCCTTACTTCCTACTAAGTTTATATGATGTATGCAAGGGAACATGTATGCCTTATTGCAAATAAATGTATTTCCAAATTTACTGTCGAGGAATTTACGTTAGATGAGTGACAAAAAGTTATTTCCTTACGGTCAGCCTTAGATGAGGTTGCAATCACGTCTTTTTGGGGAGCTGGGTGTCGTTCGTTGCGTAACGCACGTGATGCTTACGCTGGGACGGAATACCCTCGTTTTAACGTACAGTAAAACCTGGCTATAGAGATACTCTTTATAACGATATTTCTGTATAAGGATAGCAGCTCGGTGCTTCTTATCTTTTCTTAGCTAATTAGAGATAGCTTCTTTATTGTCATTTAAGATGTAACCTTGATATCGCTAAAAGATATATCCTCAACAAAGGGGTAGGTGCTGGCATTTCACTAACCCGGGCTATATTTTTCAGCTGTAGCTAACAATTCTATACATGCTACTTTTTTTAAAACGGCTAGAATCCACCTGGCCATAACAATACATATAAGTTATTAAGTACCGATAGTGATTTTTGATTTTTTACTATCGCTATGGCCAGGTTTTAATGTACTAAGCTTGTGAAGAAAGTGGGCGAGGGCTTATGGCGTGGTCTTTCCCTAAGCCCCAACTTCTCAAATAGGGAAGCAACTTAATAGGCAGCAGGCCGCTCGTGTGTATGGGTCCGTTTCCTTGACCCTTGCCAATTTGTATAGCCCGTACGAGAGAGATCTGAAATGCCCTGAAGCCCTGGAAGCCCTACCTAGTAATTCTTCACCTGCTCATATCAGCGATTCTAACCTAGCTGACCTGAAGCTGGAGCCAGCTTTCTGAGGTGATGAAGAGCATGGTAAGGGAGAGGACGACGGAGATGCGGAGGAGGAAGAGTAAGAGGACGAGGACGGAGCCGTGGTCCGGAGCTTCTCCTTCGAACCTCCCCCACCCCCCGACAACAGCGCCATTGCTTTGGCTTGAGGAGCTCCGCGAGCACGATAGCCATCGCGCGTTGCAGAAAGGAGAATGGGTATCTGCAATTTTGGTCTGATTATGCTGCTGTTCAGATTCGAGGACAGGGCTGGGAATCTGTGGATATGCCGGTGCTTGGTAATTAGCTCCGGGGATGCAGAATGGTCATACATTTATTGTCTTACCGTCATAGCCCTTTTCCTTTCGTCGTTCTTTGACTGGCGTAAGTGACTGTCCAGGCTCACCCTTAGCAATGCCTGAAAGGCATTCCATGTTGATTAAGTAATTGTGGGCAAAGGAGTCGTGGGACGTGACCCTATGCCGATGGCCTGTTAGGAGAAGTGAAGCATTGCTAGCACCCTGGTTCACAGAAGTTCTATCCTGACTACGCAGAGCGCTCCAACAAACGAGAGCCCACTACTCATAGCCCTTTTCCCATAAGGCATCGGAAGCTAGGGGTTTATACCGTTGTAGACATATCCAGGTTTCTCTCCTCGAATGCTGCCATACATAACTTGGCCTACCGCTCCATAGCCGCAATCTTCCTCAATTCAGTCCCTCCAAGGTGGAGACGAGAGATGGCCAGGCGAACGCACTCGACCATTATCCGCCTCGTCATTATCTTCCACCTAGTCTTCTTTGGTCAGGTCTACTGTCTCTAGGCTGCGGGCCGCCTTAGATCGTTTCGCAGAAGTGAGTTCACCCTCTTCCCGGCTTCGTTTGACACCGCCCTGGGTCTCCCTCTCCGTGTTCACTTCGCTCTTGACTTCGCTCTTGACTTCTCTCTTGACTTCTCTCTTGACTTCTCTCTTGACTGACATGCCGCGATTCTGTAGTTGCTATCAGCGAAGCTCCTCAAGTGGCGTCAATGGGCTTTCCGGCCATGCATGGGCTTACCTCTCTTTCTCGATAGAGCTGCAACGCAAACTGGCGCAACTGCTGCTCATCCATGTCATCCATCGGAGTCTGGCGCGGAAGTATACCCTCCGCGATCAGGCCCTCTATAGTCATCGGGCGTCAGTGTAATGTGATTCTAAACCTGAAATGCAGCACCACTTACCCCTGGAGCGGTATCTGAACTCAAACACGGCGAATGGGCGCTTCAGAGGGTCTTGGTAGACATCTACTTGCCTCTGTCGGGTTGGAGTTCTAGGTTTTCCGGGAGCGAAATCAACCTTATGGGTCACAGCCCGCCCTTTCAGAGCCTTCTCGTGTACTGGTCCAGTGTTGGGAAGCGTGAGAGTGGCTGGGATATGAGTTTTGCTGGAGAACATCATATTGTAGACGAGGATTCGCAATGTCCCAAGATGTTTGACCTTATACATGTCGACATCACTGACGTTCAATGCCTGGTCGGTAGTGTCCACTATCCAACTAGGTCAGTCCATTTTCGTACCTCATGAGCCCGCCACCAGAGGAACTTGCCTTTCTGGAGATCACCGAACTTAAAAGAGTGATAAAAGTTTCAACCATCCGGCCCCTTGAATGTAGCAAAGGGTCTCACCCGGGACCACATCAACTTCTTCTCCCGTTTCTCGTATGGTTCGTGTGCTGGCCACAGCTGAATACCGTCACCCCCACACCCGAATGCTAGGTGATGGCTGCGGTGCTCGAAGTTGGGAAATTTGATGAACTCGAAACCGAATTCGGCGCCGGAGATCGCCTCAATGTACTTGACGACGCGAGGAATCTTCTGAGCGTCGACAGAGACATTGCTACCTTCCTTGGTAGCGGTAGCAAGGAGCTGTAGCTCCTCATCTGATCCCTCAGCGTATGGATCGTCATATTCCTTCAAAGGAGCGCCCTTGGCGTCAACTATTTGGGCCTTTAAGCCTGGGACTTCTTTGATGATAGCCATGGCTTGATGATGAAGGGAGTGATAGGAGATGGCAAGTAGTGACGCCGGTGTATAAGTAAAAATGGAGGAATGTTCTGCTTAGGAGCGAGAACGCAGATTACTGGGGGCAGCAGGATCGTGAAAGAACTGGCAAAGGTTGGGTGCGGTGTAGAATCGAAGAATTTTCCTGTACCTCCACGGGATGTGAAAAGGTTGGCGTTCTGTGACTGATTGGGGCCCCAGGAAGAGATATCAACCGAGGTACATGTATAGACCTGCAGTATCGGGAGCATACCAGCACTTTCCACATCTTAGATTTAAATCATGACCACAATGCTTCTGTCCGGAAGCGCGTAGGCAAGTAATCGTATAATCATAGTTTAGAAGAACGATCACAATATGCTAGAGTCAGGGAATCGACACATAGTGGCATCACTTCTTAACACTAAACATATATTCTATCATCAGCAAGGTCTTCAACCGGCATCACGATAACTCCAAGCATGTTTACATATCTACTATCTTCACCTTCGAGCCATTTTCACGCTCCCAACCAATGCCTTTCTAGCCGACACGTGAACACGAGGTTCCCTAGGCTCAGGGACTGCCGACAATACGGCCTGGTGGTTGAGCATATATACTATAGTGAATCCCTAGTCGTGGATCCGGAACCACTATCACCCAGTTTTCTCCCGATAACCTGACAAACCACAGGGACGCGGACTAGTATTTACCGTCCAGGTATACCGTATCATGCCGTATGATTTTGGGTATGGGTATATCGGCCCCCTACTCTTTCCCAATGATACAGACCGGTTAGTCGATGGAACTACTTCGTCTGACGTAATTGTCGGGAAGCTGGGTTCGCTCAGCCAGAGTAAGTTCTCATGCTCTGGAGACTGGACGAGCAGTGTTCTCAAAGTCGTTCTCCTCTTTTGGCCCACTGGATTTCGAGTTCATCAGAGAGGCATAGTTACCGCCCAGGTATACGAACTTAGAAAAAACCCCCGACACAATTATAAGCCAGAAGGAGACATCGTACAGGAAAGTCAGCAGGAACAGTTAGTCTCCGACACCAATATCTAAGGAGCTATGGAGCTAGAAAGGAAAGCTACAAGATAGGGCCGCATGCTCTCTGTTATACCCCTCCTGCAATAGCCGACGGATATTTCGAAGATGTAAGTATATAATTATTTCCCGTATTGGTTCTTATGTTTTAGGGGTTTAATAATAGTCGTAATAATTATGCTTTTATGGTAAGAGAAAGAGGGACATAGTGGGGCGCTTGACGGCGTGGGAAAAGTGGAACCTAAATAAATACTCCGTAAGGCTGCGTGTGCTCTAACGTTAAATTCCGATTCTTGCCGACACATTTCAACCAGCATTTGATTAATAAACGTGGACACCACGTACGACGCCTGCCCAGATTCCCGTTACTGCCATTCTTCTCGATTACGCAATCGGTACGAGCCAGCGGAACATTCATATTTTATTACATCAAAATGGATCCCGGCCGGCGAGCAATGATCTATGGCCGTAAGTCACCCCCCCGCCGTGACATCGCATCTCCGAGACGAGATGCCAATACCAGAATCACAAAGCCCACGACCTCGGCGCAGAATAAACCACCAAGTAGTGCCGTTCAGAAGTACTTGAGTCAGGACGAGCAGTCCAGGCAGTTCGTGGCCGACGAGGATAAGTTCGTGCTCAAGCAGTCCAAGAAGAAGGCCGACATTCGTGTCAGAGAAGGACGAGCCAAACCCATCGACCTGCTCGCATTCAATCTTCGGTATATCGACACCGACCGCGACGTGTTCGATGACGACGACCATGATGCCGACATCGATGTGCCTGCACCGACAGCCGTCATTCAGGCTTTGAGCGAGAAGGAGCTGGAGGAGCTTGAGGGCGAAATCACGTCATACCATACACTCGAGACGAATGCAAGGAACAAGGAATATTGGAATGCATTACGGACGCTCTCTGTGGATAGGCGACAGAGGCTGAAGCCGATGGGTCCTGAAGAGCGCGTCGTCAGCTCTGTCAGTGCCGACGTGGAGAAGATCCTGGCTCCCAAGAATCTGGAACAGCTGGAGAAGCTGGAGGGCCAAATCCAGGCCAAGCTACGGTCGAATGAAGTCATGGATACTGATTACTGGGAGCAACTGCTCAAGAGTTTGCTGGTATTCAAAGCTAAGGCCAAGCTGCAAAACATCTGTGGGGCAATCAAAGAGAGTAGAATCAAACTGCTTGCAGAGAGGAATCCAGAGAAGGCCAAAGCTCTCGCGGATTCCGGCCAGCCTACAGGGGCCGCAGTCGCCGGATCCGCAGATGCGCCTGCAGGGCCTGGGTCAAACCTCAAGTCGCTCGTTAAGGCCTTCCCTCCAGCGGGAAGCTCAAGCAATCCGCCCCCGGGCACTGCAAGATTCTCGTCGAGTGGAAACGAAGATTTCTCCCAGGCTACCAAGGCATTGTACGAGCGAGAAGTTGCCCGGGGAATCGGCGAGGACGAGGAGATATTCGCCGCCGAGGAGTCTGTTTCAAGCGGCGCAAAGCCACAGTGGGCCGATAAATACCGGCCCCGGAAACCGAAGTATTTCAACCGTGTGCAGATGGGTTACGAATGGAACAAGTACAACCAAACCCACTACGATCATGACAACCCCCCACCAAAAGTTGTCCAGGGCTACAAGTTCAACATATTCTACCCGGACCTCATCGACAAGACCAAGGCGCCGACGTTTAAGATCATCCGGGAGCACGGTCGAAGAAAGGGCGAATCTTTCACGCCGGCGGGCGAGGAGGACACCTGTCTGATTCGCTTCATTGCCGGGCCGCCATACGAGGATATCGCCTTCCGGATTGTGGATCGTGAATGGGACTATAGCGCAAAGAGGGATCGGGGCTTCAAGAGCAGCTTTGATAAGGTATGTGGAGAATTTAATTGCATACTTTTATCCCTTACGTCCGTTTCACGTGGCTGTCGAAACCTAAACTCTGGGCGAGGGGCCGGGATGTGCACATGGCGTCTCTCACGCTGCATCTTATTTGATGTGCCCGTTTGAAACGTCAAGCCACTTCGTTGCACAACCGCCTCATGCGCAGTCTCGGCTTGCCGTTTCCGGGCTCACCCCTCCTGTTCCCTGAGTGAATCCTGGTAAAGTGCCACGGCTGACCTAATCCCAACGGTCGTAGGGCATTCTGCAGCTCCATTTTCAGTTTAAAAAGGTGAGCGATCCCCTGTATCCCTTGACGTCCCAATTTGCTCCTATACATACTGACCAGTCATCTGCAGATTTATTACAGAAAGTAGACCAACTACGGTCTCCATCCCACCCTCCAAAGAAGGCTGGATATATGCAAACAGGAGTCTCGCCTACCAGGCGGTAGTCGGGATGAAGCAATCTTTGTAGAAATGCCTTCGCTGGAGAGCTAAATTCTCAAGCGAAGTTTCACACAGTGCTGAGGTGGGCTTTGGCATAGATAGTAATTTACAGCGTATTCAATCCCGGCGACTGTGCAGCGGCTACTCATGGCTAGTCTAGTGATGGTTACACAGCGCCCGGAGAACTGCTGCCTCCCTTCTTTGGCCCTGTCTGTTACTACGTTCCCTCTGGCCACTCGACGCTTCGTCAGGACTTCTAGCATTCCCTGACAGGCGGCGAGGAATAAACTTGAAATGGGGCGGGTGACGTTTCTCACCGGACGGATGCTATGATCGCCAGTCCGCGACGGGCGTAGCGCCTGACTTGGGCGTCCTTCGTTAGAGACGAGAGATAGTATAGTAGCCATGAATTTTTTTTATGCAAGGAAACAGATAAAACACAACCCCTGCGTTTCAGCGTCACAGTTCCTCTCCCGGCTGTCCTCCAATTTCTCCACCCTCGACACGCATGCCGGGCTCCTTACGTCGCCCGCCGATCTACCAGAGATCCTAGAACGACGCATCGATCTGCAGATTCAGGGCAATGGCCACAAGCGATCTCCCGAGGGAGCTTCTGGGGACAAATTAGTAGGGCTGCGAAAGCTGTCCAGGAAACAAGCGCACATGGCAAATCATTGGCCGTCCTTTGGCGAATGCTGTCAGAATCCAACTTCCATGCACGCAACCGGGAAGCGGGAGGAGGGCCCTGAATCCCGCCCTGTATGCTGTGCTCCCCCGGAGGTGGCCCTGCTCATCAGAAGCGACTTGCCAGTCTTGAAGCACGGTACTAGGTAGGCACATCGCAGGTTTCCACAAGAGCCTTGTCGAAGGGAGGGAGGGAGGTAGGGCCGCGCCGGCCTGGTTACAACCCTACTACGCCCGTCGTGGGTGGAACCCGACTGCCGACTGAGCCATCTATCATTTTGGCCGCCAGGTTGGATGTGGTGTATCGGCGGGTCATGTGGTTGCGGCCTCCCTGCTGCGTCCTCCTATCCACAAGCGACAAAAAACTCTCCCCGGTGAAGGAGACGGGGCCTACGAACGAATGAATGTACATGGCGTGTAGCTACCTATCTACCTACCTAACCTAGCTGTGGCCCGGCCACACAGAAACACGCAGCCGTTTGCACAAGAAGCAACCATACATATATGCGCACGCCAAAAGCATAGATCAGTATACGGACCATGAGCAGAGCACGCACACAGGGGCACACAGAAAAGATGTTGCTAGCGCCGATGGAATCAACCCTCCACAGCACACACGCAGCCACTCCCCACGCGCATATCTAGACACACGCTTTCCGCCGGAACGTACCTACCTACATACCCTATGAATGCCACTATTGGCCACATATACATCTCATACATCTACTGGTACATGCCAATATGCGCATAGCATGCAATGCATGATGCAGTGTACGGGGGTCAGATCTGACGAGGATTAGCGCTGTGGGGGCTGATAATAAGAATAAAAAGTGGTTCCGTCCGTCGTGTTGGTCAGGTTACACCTTCATCACGTACTTACATAAGTCGGTCAAGTACCGGATGTGTTGGCAATAATATTGAGTTAGTCAGGGGGCCGTCATTGTGCCTTCAGTCGTATGTATCTACACATAGGTATGGACTAATGGTTGGGGGTGATATTACCTGCTCCTGCTTGTGCTTCCAATACATTCAGAGTACTTCCCGCTCTCTTCTCTGATCAGACCAAATAATCTGCGTCCTTGCCTAATAAGGGAAACGGGAGAATACACGGAGAGACCATACTCAACTCGCTACCTGATCTACCTCGCCTACATGCTATACACGTTGCTACCTTACATTAGTATCCCATGTAGGTAGACCCCTGGAGCTGGACGTCCTCAACTACCATCCAGCCCGCCTATTCCATCCAGTCAGATCTCAAGTTCTAGCCCCAAAAACCCAAGCCTAGGTACGTTAGCAACATTAGAAGAGCCTTGGCCCCGATCTGCACACCCAGGTACATGGGAGCCAAGTCTTTTACACCGTTGAAACCCCACACACCATTCCAAGGTCTGGGGTTGAGCTGCCTCTGCTGCGACACCCCCCTTGCCATCCTTCTTATTTTCCTAAATTGGGCATTACCTGCATAGATCTCTCCTGCATTCCCTGATATCTGCGCCCCTTGAGGTTCTGCGGTACATCCATCCATGGCATACGTACTGCTACACTTGGCTGCACATTACCTGGTTATACAGGCGCATCGGAGCTTCTCGTGTCCCCGGCGGCGGGGGCTAAGATCGATCACAGATATTCTTTAATTCTAGGATTGACCGCGCACGGGACTCCTCTTCCTGAGCCTGCTTTGCCTTACAATATCATTGTCACTATCACCACCTATCTCCGCCTGCACAGCCCCCTTCTTCCACCTGACTAGTCACTCTTATTGCGCCTCGAACTTGAAAATAAGTAAGGTGTCTTAGACTCCGCCGACGAAAGGAGCAACTACGGTTTCGACGACGTTAGGGGTAACTACGATCTCCTTGACAACCAGTGCAACTGTAATTATACTTCGTCGACATTAGAAGGCAACTACGACAGAAATTCCACCGGTGCTAGGAGCCATCACAAACTAGACTTCGACAACATTAGGGGGAACTACGACCTCATTCTTTTTAGTCTTTCGTCTTCTTCCGCCTCCTTGTCTTTGTGTCTCGGCGTACTCCCGGACTCGGCGGTGAGCTGATACTACTATCCTCTGCCTGGGCGTATATATCTTCACGAACAAATCCTTTACACCTAGAATCGCTGTGCCTGTTTTCGTTCCATCCCCTTTTAATCGGCATTACCCATTCCGCTCCTTCCTGAAGTCGACGACTGGCCGGTTTGCCCCGAGTTGACCTTGAATTCCCCATTCTGTTACATACAACCGACGCCGATTTTCTCGCCGTCTGAATCATCGGTCCCTGTTTCACCTCGGCACTGATAACACGGAAACCCGTTTTACCATCAAGGGGGTGGTTCTCTGCACCTTTTCGACATGCACCCAAACTACTATGACGGCGCACCCGCCAACTATTCTCCGCCGTTGATAATCACCGATCAGAGGGCCTGTACAACGCAATCAACGGGAGGTTCGACGGACGTATCCAGCGCTGACTCCATCTATACATCTTCGCCGCCACTGGCGCCCCCTGAAACAACTCAGCCGCCCCAACAATCGTTACTTTCACTTCCACAAGCGCCTTTACGTCAGCAAGCACTCGGCGCTTTCGCTTTCGGTACGGCTCTTCAAACTTACCAACATCCGCAAATTCACTCCGTCGCTTCGACACAGGGCATGTGGCCTACTCCACCGGCCACTTCCTGTGACGATTTCGACAACTATTCATACCACGGCTCGCCTATGAGCAGCACGAACTACGGCATCCAGCCCGCTCCGTCTTGCTCCGCACGCTCCTCGGTAAATAGCCCGAGAACTTGGTCGTCTCCTGACGCACCACAGTTAAATCTCGCCCCGGCCGCCTGGAAGACGACTGATCAGTTTTCTACTTTCCCCTTAATCGGCGCCCAAGGACAGCATGAGAACGCTTTCCAACAACAGGTGCTAGCATCTTCCTACGCAGAAGCGATTTACGGAGGAGGAAACCTCGATAGCACGGACGGTGTGATGAATCAAGAGTCGCCGCCGATGCTCACTGACGTTTCCGAAGCGGACGGCGCGTTTTCGCCCTCTGATATCAATTCGCCGCAGGTAACTGGTGATGTCGGCGACAGCTATCAGTTAATGGATGGTGACGACAGGGCGCACTTCCCAGGTGCTGCATCAGAAAGCGAGGACGCCGCAAAAGCGGATGAGCCCTACGCCCAGCTTATATACCGAGCTTTTATGAGTACGGAACGGCACGCGATGACACTACAGGACATTTATCAATGGTTCCGTGACAATACTGACAAAGCCAAGGGGGAGAACAAGGGTTGGCAGAATAGCATACGACACAACCTGAGCATGAACGCAGTGAGTTTTCTCCAAAGCAAATCTCTTTTACTGTCCACAAATTAAAACAGAAGAAGATGCGCCCCTTCCTGATGATGCGCTGAGAACTATCGCTAACACGTGTTCAAGGCCTTTGTTAAGCGCGACCGGAAGTCAACCACAGGCGACGCAATCAATGACACTCCGGAAGCCAAGAAGAACACCGAATGGGTTCTTGAGGATTGGGCGGTCGCGAAAGGCGTACAGAGCACGACGCGGTACCGCAAGGGTAACAACAGCCGCCGGGGCGGATCTGGCCACCAGCGGGTACATGGTAATCTGTCGGCACGAGCGAGTTCGGGCCGTAAGGGCGGCATAACAGCCAGCAAAACAAAAGCGGCAGCCACGAGAAAGGCCTTGGTGAGAGGCACCCAGAATTCTGTTTTTGGCATTCCCAATAGCCAGGGAGATCCCATGAGGGACGCGTTTTACGATCATTCCTTTGGGTACCAATACTCTCCCAGCGCTAAAGGGGAGCCAGTCACGCCCCCCGATGCCAATGCGGGTGGCATGCTCTTACCTGATCCTACTAACAGAGCCGCGCTCTCAACCGCCGACCATGCGAACCCGGGGTACATGTATCGAAGTACTCTGCACCATGGGCAAAGCCACCATGACTACTCGCAACACCAACAAACGCCCCAGCAACCACAACACCATAACCACCCGGGTACTATGTACACTCTCGACGATGTTAGCGGTGTCTACCCGGGGCCTCTGGGGTCTCTCTCCGGCAGCAGTGGACAAGGAGTGTCGACGACGGTCCCAAACAATTTTAACGCGCTATTCGCCAGTCCAGACGAGATGAGCGAGGATCGGCTCGCCTATCTGCCATGGGGTGGTCCAGGCGCCGGTGGCGCATATCAGTCTTAGGAGATACTCGGCTAACCCTGAAAGGAGCTAGCGGCCTTATATCGCTTCCTGCAGGATGATGCAGCTGTTAGGGATGAGCAACGGGGTGGGGCCAGCCTTGTTCTTTGATAGAGGGGAGCCAGGCATGCCAGCAGCAGCAGGCATTGGCTCTCGTATCGATGGCATCACAGACCACGAGTCGCCTGCGCTTATGATGGGCGGCTCTTCCTTTTGAGGCAGCCAGTGGCTGCCGGCATTTACCATCGACCTTTTTTTGATATTTTTCTTTTACATGTGTTTTATTATGATCTTGATACCTTTGATCCGCTTATTCCCGGTACGGATCCCTCGCGATGATACATTTTTTATGTCGCCCTGCATTAGGGTGCACGGAGGGATCTCCCTTTGGATGGGGAGGCAGGGCAGGCATGTTACGAAAGGCGTTTTTTGAAGAAAAAGCTCCGGGCGGATAGAATTTATGGTTCACATCTCCGGCAACATACGAGGAATATCATAGTGTCGTTTTTTCCTTAATAATTAAGCTAGCGTTGCGTTTTCCAAGCATCCTGGTGGACGAGCTGTCCCGTGGTGGAGTTGAGTGATTTTATTTTTGCGGTACATCATTCCCATGCTCCCAAGGGAGCGAATAGGAATAGATCTGTACTTTTGGTATTTACGGCCCTGGCGTTCTGTCCCAGGAGGATAAAGTGCAAGTGAAAGCTAGATCCTTTACGGCGCAGTGTGCTGGTCAAACAGACGGGAACTCGATCTCCCGTGTGGCGCCCTGGTTAATCTGCGTGCCATCACTCTTTCGCCGCCGGCTGTTGCCCAAGCTCTCCCAGATCGTAGCTTCTTCTGCATTGGGATTCCTTCTCCCCTCTTAGATCTGACTCCTTTCTTCCCATAACTCCAAAGTAACCTCCGGATCCCGGAACCCCTCGGCTAGGGCAGTACTTCAATGGTTGGTGCCACACAGTACGGAAGGGGTATTTCAACTAAAGCTTGACTCTAAACTTATACATAACTGGATCAACATCGTTAGACTAACTAGTTGGATATCTTGGACCCCTCTCTACCCCTCGCTTCACCTCCCGTCTCATTGGCGGGCTGCTAACTAGAGCTGGGAACTTCTGGTGGGTGGTAGGAAATGGGGGCAGGGGTCTCAAACGTTAAAACGCTCTCCCCTGTCATCAGCGGTGAATCGACGCACATCATTGGTTACCGGCGGGCTGGATACGCTATCTAAGAGGCTAACCAAGTGGGCTTACTTAATTTGAATGTATGTAGTTCGCAATCACTGGTCAACGCGGCCGAACTACCTAATGTAGTACTGCCTATCTACCCAGCGAGCTGCCCTTCTCGTCTTTTTCTCTACCCTATTCAGTGCTGCTCCGCTGGGCCCTTATTCGTGATGTTGGTCGTTTTCGCTTATTAACATAGAAAAGAATCCCGGTCGTGTGGCGCAAAGAGACGTCCTCTCTTTCGTTGCGGGTTGCAACTTGGGTTTCGATGCTAGTACATCTTACCAGTCTTCCGTGGCATCCTTGGTCAATGATAGGAGCTAAAGGGGTGGGGGCTAAATAGGCTGACTGGCTGGATGGCTGGATAGTCGATTTCTGTGCAATACACAGGGGTATTTTCTGTTGCCTCCACAGGCCCAATTCCTGCCATATATGGCTAATTAAAAAGTAGAGTCTCTAAAGAAATTGTATGGGATATACATGAGCCACTGTCCTCCAGCTCGACTTTAGTAGCTCACGAGAGGATGAAGCATAACGAAACTGCTAGATTATATCCATTCCCATGTGTTAATTACATGGCAGCTTACATCGACGTTCGAGTGGACCGGATAGAAGCAACTAACCAAAGCACCCCTGCGTATTGTAGATACGAGCGAGGTGATATCGGCCGATCCGATTTGTAATTGGTAGCCCTCAGCTGAGAGCGACCACGTTACTTTTTGACTTTAAGAGTTCTCTACGGATATCCATTAAGCGTAGCCTCTGTGTTCCCTACTGGTAATGCCATGGCCGGAGGCGACAAGACAGACATTTAATTAACAGTCCAGGATTTCGAACCAGCGGTTTCCCAGTTATGCGCTTAATCTAATTTGACACCCTTCCTGCCTGCCTTTGTTGCATAGTAGTTCCTACCTTTAAAATTCCCTCGGTGCCGATTCCCCACACGCGGGCGAGCGAATTGATGTGCTGCATGGCATGATCCCTACCTGCATGCATTGCACATCATGTGGTGCCATGACCATCTCGCCTTCAGTAGATAACGGCTACTAACATGCGTATGGATGTAATTATGTGCTTGGTTACCTACCGACAGACAGCTACAGCACAGTCATGCCCCTGCCACCTAATTACTTACCTACCTACCTTACGAACAACCTATCCCTAGGTTACTCCCCTTCCCAGGAGACGAACGTGCCACACGTGCGTCGGTGGGTGCTGTTCGTTGCGTCGCACGAGAGGAGGAAATATGAAACAGACACTAACCACGCGGTGCGCGCGCCTGGGAACCAATTCGCGGCCCTCGTCGACTACGCACAATAACTAGCACCTTATACAACTATAACCCTACTGTGTGCTCATACAGGTAGTGCGAGGCCCGTTTCTGGGACGGAAGGATGGACGTAAGGTCGGTAGGCAGTTACCATGCGTGACTTAGCCTGGCCTATAAGACCTGCTAAGACCTACCTATCTGCGAAGTTGCGGATACGATGCATCCATCTAACTAAGGGAATTAGCCGTGGGAACAGGGACCGTTCTTGTACGCCCCTCTCGTTCTGTGCCCCTGTATTGCCCTGCACCGCCATGTGCCGTGGCCCGTGGTCTGTTCATCTGTACGTCCCTGTGCGTCGTTCTGGTTTCTCGCTGTCATACCTCGCTCGTTTCCTTGCGGCACCGCCACGCTGGGGTGAGATTAAGAACGATGATTTCTCTGCTCTGTTCGACCCGGCACGCCGCGCGCCAGCAATTTAATGACTCGGCTCTCGCTACAGTGCGGCTAACCTAACATATGTCGTGTAATAGCTGCTACCACTGGTGCTGTTGCTGTAACTGGCGGACAGATCGCTAGTTATATATAGATGGGGCCGGTGATGAACTCGTCTGTAGTGTGATCCCGTCTATCATTTGTCGAGCGGGTTACCGTGCCGGCGATTTCCACGTGTGGTATTCGAGCTGCTGCAGGGGCGAGGAGAATTCTGCGTGTCAGCCCCTGTGTGGAGGGTTCCTGGCAAGGAAGATCCAAAATAGGCTCTTCCTGCATCGAAGCCACGAGGGGCAGCGATCATCATCGCAGATTCGCCGCTGTTGTTAATTTCGTTATTATTCTTCTCTAACCTAAGTGCCAGAGAGTAATCATGCAGACACAGGAGTTGGGGTGACAGAATCCCCAGAACCGGACGCCCGGACTCGCTGATCACCTTAGTCCTAGGTGGCATATCCCATCGAGGTGAATCCAAGAGGCAAGGAAAGGCCGGGATAATGCGGTTGATGTTGATATGTTTCGACTCTCTTCGGCGGGTTATTAGGTAGAGCCAGCCTTGAAACTCTGGCCTGCACACCTCCGGACAGGTCAGGAAAGGGAAACCTCAGTTCTCGCTATCTATCTTAGTATCTCTTGAATAAAACTAAAGTTGAACTCTGCAGTCTAAGCTTTTACTGATCCGCCTTTTCTGGGCATCATTGGCTCCTGGCCGTTTCCTGTATCCGAGTATCATGAGGAGAGTATGGCGTGGACTGACTGTGTAGCGCTTAGTGAAAACGGGTTTTACATGCCCAGCATCAAATCCCGTATCCGGATTAAAACAGCAACTACCGAACCTGGTGCACTACTAAAGCTACCTTCAACCTGGAGAACATTAGTGAGAAGGGCCTACTCATTTTCCCCCTCTCTACAAAAACCGCTCACCCCGTCTTGCACGGTACGGGGATGCCATTTCTACCTATTCGAAACCAGACGTGACAATGGCACATTATTTGTTAATTGTATTCCTGATAGATCTTAGCTACACCTTTCAATTTTGCACGTAATAACTCTCTACGGCTCATCTCTGTACTGACGGGCTTCACTGTCGGTTGAGCGCATCATGGCTTATCCAGCCCTAGCTACCTATTTAGGCGCTTCCTCAATGGAGATACACATGACACCCGTACTGCTGGCTACCAAGGCCGAAACTTGTTGCGGTGACGCGTATCAGATGGCGGGAGCTAATGCATAAGTAGTTTAAGGAACAGCAGCACGTTGTTGTGTCTGAAACCATGTGCATGTGGTGGTTGACAGCTTTGATTACATATATTCTGGTGGGAGACAGTAGTCAGGACTCAAAACCTCGACTTGATGGCTGCTTTTACTCTAAAGTCTAATTCAATTGTAAGGTGTTTACTTACGCGTCTTTTTTGCGGAGAAAGTACGCCCATAGGCACTGTACGGTGGACACGATGAAATTGTCCATTTCTTAACTGACTTGGGTCGATGTGAATATCAAACTCGTATTGATGCCCAGCAACATCATCCCATATCAGGTAGTTAACTCCTGTCCCAACGGAAAATTCTACCATTCACCGGGTAATGTTAACTCCTTCCGGTAGATATTGTACCCGTCTTGGCGTCCTCTTAGGTTACACGGCAGGAATCATGCCGTCACCATCGTCATACAGATGAGGTGGTATTGAAGCTGGCACTGAAACCTACTGACTTAGCTCTATACCAAGACATCGACAATGCGACGCTATGGTGCGGCTGAACAGGCTCTACCTACATACCTATGTATATCTCATTCCTCTTTGACGCGGTACTTGGGCCTTGCACGGATCAATATCGATACTCCTGTCTAGGTACATCTGTGGATGTACCTCATGGCACTCCACACAGCGCTACTGTATGTACATACCTTGTACCCACTAGTTAAGCGGAGATGCGCCACTTCCTAAATTGAAGCCACCAACGGCGTTGATCCAGAGTTGACCAATTGGGCACTCGGATTGCCGACTACCCCACACGTCAACGGTTGCCAGATCTCATTCATTTTTTTAGGAGTATTTCTTTCCGTGCAGCTCCCGTGCGGGCGAAAAGGAGGCCGCCCCCAATGCGCAGAAGAAATCATAACCGCCAAGCACGACGATCTGCTGGGCGATATTCCGAATTATCACCTACGCCCCCTTGTGGCTGATCATCTTCGGCTGCGCCGCGTATAGCCCGGCCAATCGGCTGGGACGGGAGGAAGTAACGGTGCGCCCATACACGCCTAACGCACCTAGATAATCTATACTGCCGATTCGCCCAACCGGGAGCGAACAAATCTTAGTCCCAGACTGGCAACCTGCGTAATCGAGATGAGATGAGACCTGGTGAGGACCCAGCTCCCCGGATCCCAAGTAACAGAAAAAGGGGCAGGGGCGGGGGCGGGTGGATTGTCACGGCATATGATTCTTTGGGGAGGGGAGGTGCATCGTTGGATGGCATCCTATTTTCAGACCCGTGTAGCCGGGATCGCGCACTCAATTCTATTTTAGGGGCCGTAGCTGTGGTTGCTTCCAAGGAGTTTCCGTCCGGACAGGGCACGTCGGGCCGAGCCAAGGAGCACGGAGTACCCGCTAGAACTCCCAAGGTGAACTCGTCCATGGCCAGGCAGTGATACCCTCCTTACCAACAATGCCGAGCGGGTTGTCGCTAGCCGGGTCAGCTGGCTTACGCCGGGAGCGGGTAGGGGAACAAAAACAACAAAGAAACGAAAAAAAAAAAAAAAAAAAAAAAAAAAAAAAAAAAAAAAAAAAAAAAAAAAAAAAAAAAAGAAAAAAGGGAAGAATGACATTTTAATTCGAGTCTAGACAGGGCCGGCTCAATGCGGCCACACCCGTATTCGCATATGAGAGGTTTATCAGTATTTATTCGAAAGCCCCGCCAAGACACATATTCTCCAACTATGTATCATTTGCGGTGCCTGTCGATATTGCTCTGTAATTCTTTTTCTTCTCTAGTACGTATCGCCACATGTCACTAATGCTATGCGAACTAGGTAAGTATTCATAGCTGCGGAGCCTCGTAAAGGCAAGGTTATATATGATATGCACGCTGTGCATGTAGCGATGGCCAAGTCTATCATATATCAATCCAATGGCGCTGCATATGTCAGATTTGTCTGACAGGTCCGCTGCGATGCATGTAAAATTGCCCTTGGGACGGACGTAGGACGTGCGCTCCCCGACTGCCAATCCGGCCGTTTGAACGTCGTAGTATTGGCCACCCCTGAAGCCCGTTCGAGTGGCCTCCGGGACTCCAGGTGCATCGGATACGGTATCGTCGTATTCACACCCTGACCATTAAGCATATGATCGCGTACAGCGGTGTAGCATTGTGCCTCGGTGTTACATGGCAGCATCACATTCTGACACGTCGCGGACACGTCCCGGTCGTATGGGCATTTACAGCGTTCGATCGAGATGGTGCGATGCCACTGTATCGAAAGATTACCGCGGAGGTAGTGGAAATATTGCAAGTGCCGTTAGCTGAATCAATTACTCGGTTTTCAGTTGTACCGGCAGCGGGATGGCCCCTCCCGTCCCGGCTGCCCACGAGGTTTGACAGATGACCTGTAACACTGGTGGGTAACAATATTATTTGATTACGCATAAAGTACTTTATAATACGCTGATATTCAGTCAGGACCCTGTATTACTAGTGGGAGATCGCGATGGCTGTTTGATATCAATGAGGCCCTACTGATGAACAAACGAGTGACAGAGTAGCCCCTAGGGACTCCAAAAAGCAGACAATACTATCCCTATCATATGCAATGCAGCCCAGCATCAAGGGTACAACAACCTTCCTCCTGCCAAAAGCTCCCTGCCAGAATCGAACGCGATGATCGCTAAAGCCCCATGCCACCTATCTATCCACGCTCTTGTTCAGGTTCAGTTACAGTCTATGTCCAGCCCTAGGAGCTTCAAGCGATGCACCCAAGCTGCTCAGATATCTCTTGGGCGGACGCCTTGTTTGCCGTGGCTCAAATCCACCCCAGTTCTACCGTGAGACCCTGTCGGTTGATGAATTCCAGCTCGACTTCATATCTGTCGGAGCCAATGTAGGGAACTACTTGCTCGTCGTATTCGTCGAACCTCCCAATGCCTCCTTTCACGATGCCACTGAGAAGAGGGGTACGATGGCAGTGCGCATCCTGATAGGGGCTAGCATAATCATATCCAAGGGCGCCGTATATGTCGCCCATTTGTATCGGCGGTAAAACCGGGGACGTTCCTTTGATGATCGGTGTGATGCGATCCACGGATTGCAAAATCACGAAAATATTTGCGCTGAAGTTCCGCTGTTGTCAGCCGGCCTGGTTTCCATATTAGGTGGCGCGAAGGGAGATAATGTGTTTCTACTCACACCCAGTGTCTGCAGCCCCTATAAAAACCATTCATCGCTGCGAACGAGAACATGTGTATGTTTTTGTCCAAAAGTTGGGCCATGAAAGTCCTGAGCGGCCGGCCTCTGTTCGGTCCTAGTTGGACCTCGAGCGTGCGACAAGAATTTCCAAGACTGGCACGTGTAGGTCACAAACTTCATGAACAGCAATCCGCGTGCGAAGGTGTGTTCTTCGAAATCCTCTGAGAGAATTTCAGGGGTCCACGCCCATTAGGATATGGACGCCGAAACAGCCGTCTACATTATGTGCGAAGTCGATCTTGATGACTACGTGATTTGGAGTTTGCTGCGTCCCCCTGGTCTTCATGGTGCGTGGTTCACCAATCTTGCCGTCAGAAAGATACTCGACGAAAACCCGGTCGCACACGCCACGCTGGAGGGCCGGAGGCAAGATGTCAAGGGCGACATTATCGTTCGTAAGGTCGTAGCACAATGGTCTGGTTCCTTGTCGTTCGACTGCGACGCTCTGCTGTGAAGTGCTTTGCATTAATGGGCTTTGATCAGTGGCCTCTCCATCCCGACGATGAAGTCGCGACAGGTATCGATGGCTGCTCCGAAGATGACCGCTACTCGGGACGTGAGGAGGACGACATCCCTAAGGCAAACGCGAGTAGGTGACATTGTGAAAAAGAATTAGGGGCAACGACCGGGATTAGATACAAACTTGTTTCTGTGGGACGAGACTGAAGACCGCGAGGCCTGTGTCCTCTGCTCGGTTGTATACGTTGGCGATCTTAATAGCTGATTCTTGGGACCATAAAGCGTGGTCGATGGTTTGTAGAACGGAACGGTTCTAGTCAGGCAACTCCATGACTTATGAATAACAGTGATTTAGAACACAGTTGCTCCTACCTGACAGCAAACGTCTATTTCTCCAATGACCTACGGACGATGTAGGCATATGACGAGGAGCGAATGCTTGAAAGAACGTCTTCCTGTAACTACATGGCAAGCTTTAATGGCACTTAAAAACACAATGCCGTATAGGCTTTCGAGGTTTTAAGATTAATTCATTACTGTTAAGGCCGTTTCACTTTCACACAGTCTTATATGAGGATATATGTGGTAAATATTAATACAAGCACGTCCTTTATGGGAACAGGCTTTTGCAAACTTAAACAACTTTCAATATTACCGGAAGACTAACCAGCTGATGCCTTGGCGTATACCGTTTCTGCTGGGGCTGTTATAAGCGCTATCCTGGTCTGTCCCTATCCGCCCCCTGCTTTGTCCGACCATAAATTTCCGTTAATTATACCTCCAGTATGTGGGTTCCGCTTCCCAGGTTATAATTAAAGAGCCACGAAATAGTCGAGGGAGCCACAGGGTATATTGTCGTTGAGTGGATTGACTATATAACCCAGTACTAAAAGATAGGGCTAGGATGTCATCAACACAAAAGGGAGAATGACGATAGGATTGGAAACTATATAATACGCGCTAAATCTAAGCTCCCCATTCAGACGCCCATCTCTGCCACCACCCTCGCGATATTCCGCCTCAGATTCTGAGCCAGCGTGGGGGCCCTTAGATGGTCTAGCCCTAGCCGATATCCGCGGCCGAAGTTGGAGCCGGGGCTCGCGCTCGCGCCCTTGGGTTTCGGTATGACGTGGAAGTGGGTCTGGAAGATGGTCTGGGCGGCCTCGGCGCCGTTGTTCTGCACGATGTTCCAGGCGCGCAGGCCCGTGGTGCGCGCGACGGCCGCCGACAGCACGCGCAACCAGCGGCCGAGCTCGGCGGCCTCGCGCGCGTCGACAGCGTCCATCTGCGGCCGGTGCGCACGGGTGCACAACAGCAGGTGGCCCTCGGCCAGCGCGTCGACGTCCAGGAACGCCATCACCGCCGGCGTCGACAACACCACGTATGTGCGCGGCGACAGCTTGCCGGGCCGCAGGTGGTCCGACGTCGGGGCCGGCGGCTTCTCCGGCGGGAACGGCGCGTACTTTGCCGCGATCTGGCAGAACGGGCAGTACTTCTCCGACATGATGGACTTCCCCGTGTCGAGCGGCTCGAGGGTTCCCGGCGTGGCGCTGTTGAGCTGCGCTGGCGTCTGGGTCGATTGATCTATCCCCTTCCACAGGCGCGTCTGCGTCCATCTGGTTATTACCGGCCGCGGTTCTACCTGGATTGATCGCGCCGCGACCTGTTAGTATGTGACGAAATACTCCTATTGCATCACATGTGTGCTTATAGGGTGACCACCCAGCAACTACTCAATATGTCTTGAATGGGTCGACGGGCCATCACAGCGTGCCTGCATGGGGTTGTTTGGGGGGGGGGGGGGGGGTTTCCGGCCGGGTGGGGGGTT
>QJOA01000437.1:39155-55352 GCA_004155915.1 Monosporascus sp. CRB-9-2
CCCCCCCGCCCCCCCCCCCCCCCCCCCGCCCCCCCCCCCCCCCCCCCCCCCCCCCCCCCCCCCCCCCGGCCCGCCCGGGCGGGCGGGGGGGGGGCAAAAGAGGAAGTTCGTCGGATGATTGTGCTCTCTGGTCCCTTGTATTAAGTACAGGCGGCAGGTGAGTTCCAATTGAATTTGAACTGTGGTCCTGCGCACCACCGTCTACGTATTTGCTTCTGTTTGGTTGTCTATTTCTGACCACTTGGATTGCCCCGTCCACCACCCCAGGACGATTGGGATTAATTCCCGTCGTCTGGGATGCAGCCTCCGTAAATTGACGAGGCACTCCGCCCGGGAGGCGTGGTCGGATCCATGAAGACCAGATGCACCAGGAGGTATATACAAAAATTGATAATAGAAGTTCGGGTGGGATAGGCGCCATCTGGTATATAGTGGCTATTGTGAGAGAGCTGGATTCCCGGGTGACGTGTAGGGAGATCGGGGTAAAACCTCCTATGGGATAGACTGCACCCTCTTCTCTTAGACGATTGTAGTCTGGCCAACAAAGCCCGATGCCGGGGGCTCTCTTAATAGAGTTTTACGGAAACGGCATTACGGACTGCATACTGTCTTTGTCGTCTACACTGCTGTCACTTGGTTTACATCAAATTAGGCGAGCTTAAGCGGTTGACGGCGGCGTAGAGGAGAGTGAACAATGGAGCTGCTGTTCAGGCTTTGTAAGAAGTGGAACTGCCGCAAGGTAATGTCAATGTTATCCGCTGGAAGCGTGGATAGGCGAAGAGGGTGTTGATTTCGTGCGTCAACTTTTCGTAGCTGCAACTACTCGAGGAAACCACCAAATTTGGAAAACAACGAGGTCCTGAAAGCATCTACAGATTCATTCAACCTCATTGGCCTCGGGCTTCCCCTATACCCTTAAGCTCTGAAAGGGGAATCTCGAATATCTAACTGAGGTAGTGGGATCTGTATGGTTCCAATATAGTGAATTATCCCCATTGTATGGGCTTACTGATGAGCCGGGGTCTCATCAAATACCACTGTATTTCAGTATTACGGGGGACAGTCTCGCCTCGGGTTGCGCGGAGCGCTTCGCCTTAACGTATTCCAATCCATCGTCCATTGAAGTTTTTTTTACTGCTACAACGCACAATTGCGAAACGGTGTCTACGGGTGTGACCTCGATCGTCACTAGGCTCGCAAGGCGAAACCCGCACAAAGTCCCACGTCACATCTTGTCCGTCTCCGATCCGTCACAGCCCCATACCCCTACATATCTCCAGAATGGACGGGACAACGTTTCCTTGAGCAGACACTGAGCTCCAGGGACCAGGCCTCCGGTGAATTAGGGCCACGTGTGGCCACCACGTCCACGAGCTGGCGACACGGAGGACACCTCAACTATGGCCAGCGGCATCTGTGCCGACGAGGCTACCTAGGCAGCGGCCTTTCGTTACATGGAAGTAACACCGATCATCTCTCACAGCCCTCAGCTCCAGCCAGTGGAAGCTTTCCTGCTCCGCCGTGGTAACGTTGACAGTAACCGTCACTCGTCCCACGTGGCGAAATTTCCGACAACGGCACGACGCGACACCGGGCGAGACGATGGTGGCCAGCTCGTTCCTTTATAGGTAGGTTATCGGTTAACGAGACTAGTCAGTGTGTAGCCTCCTATTTTCAGGGTATGATATAGCACTAGCTTACTTCGGAGCGATACAACGAATATGTCTGGTATCGAGCTACTTGCTTACTATGGTGTGGAGTGGCCCCGCCCCTCGTTTTGGATGTTGTGTTAACGGGGACGAATCTGCCTCGATTAGTAGCCTCGTCTGATGATGCGGCTACACACCCAGCATCGACTAATTACAGTGCACTGTCTGGCGAGACGCCACAGAGGTCCCAGAGTCCCTAATCCCGCACTGTCCAGGCTGAGCACTGCGGGTTTGTGAATATCTAAATAACCACCTCGGACAAAGATCACCAAGCTGCCCTGCACATGGAGACAGATGGCAGCGTAGCTGCGCCGTCAGCATCTTCTGCGGGCACGATTGGTACGGTTACCCGATTACTACGTCGCGGCGCCGTCTATCTAAGCATTCACAGAATCAACCTAGATCATAGATCTAGGGAGATGCAGATACCCTTCTGCAGCCGAGGCTAACCAACCACCCAACTGACATCGAACCCCAGGCAGCGAGAAGCCTAGTCTCGGCTCCTCAAACGAACGGGCTGTGTCACTGAAGGGGAACAGGGGAAAGGGCGGCCGCGGGGGGCATTACACGAAACCCACCAATGTCGACGTATCTGCGTAGGTATGTATGTAGGTATGTCCACTGCGTATGAGATGCATGTGGGCAGGCGGCCGGTTGGACGCAAGAAAAATCTCGCCGAGCTGCAGCTAGCTGCACGATTCGGCCTCATTTCGCAGCTTCATGCAGCCCGTCCGCGCCGTTCGCCTTTCTTCCGGCTCGTGCCTGCAGGAGCTCGCAGCATCGCGCCTCCCATCTGCGACAGGCGGAGGTCGGACCGCCCCCTGCGATGCACAGAAGGCCGAGAAGAGAAGAAATGGAAAGAATAGAAGGAGGGAAAGACGCACGGGGGATATGCACCAGCGAAATGTGCCGAGTGTTGTAGGGGGCGTGGTGCGACGATATAAAGGTAAGTAGGTACTCGACAAACAAATGGACCCCACGCCGTTACGGGAGCGCCTACCTGTAGTCTCCTTTTCTACTGTATTGTGATTTACACGTAGGTCTATCTTTTAGTTCAGAAGGATGTAGAATGGGTGTAGAATGGGTAAAGAGGCCCCACGGACCAGGTTCTGGGTTGGCTGCGCACAGAAGGGCGGGAAGGGGCAGGCTCTGTGGTCCCCCGTGTGTGGTTAAATGTGGGCCCTTTTTACCTTTACGCTCCCGCTGCGTTGTTAGTGATAATCTGGTTCGACGCCCTCTGCGTCTCGAAGTCGGGAGTCCGAGGATTTTGCGCCGCCTACGTGGCTTACTGGATTCAGGGGTTAGTTCGAGTCTCATAGTGAGTGCCATTGCCGACGGTGATTGGGTACCGTCGAGACAGCATCAGAGCAAGAAGAATTGAGCGTGCATCTACTTAACTCCAGCAGGTTGGACATATTGAAACAGAAAGTAATGGCAACTATAAAATTTATATGTTTTACGCATAGGGTAACTCAGTTATAAAATGCTTCTTGGTCAAACTAACTGTACGTGTGAGACTGTACCCTTCTGATACTGGGACTTGAATAGAACTAGCTTCAAAAGAAAGACCCTCATTGCATATGATAGCATTTAGTGGGTGGACGCGTAGAGCGAGGCATTGGTAGATATGTTCTAATTCTGCTCCCTATGTGACAATTTATATAGAGTATGTGATCTGAGGTTAACTAGTAATAACAAAAGCTTCTCGGACATCATAACTGGGGTTCGCCCCTAGAATAATTCGAAGAGATTACCAGAAATTCCTGTATGCAGAACTCTTCGTTTCAGCGGAGGTAACAGAGTAGTCTCTGTTTTCTAGAACCTCCTCTTCTTCTTAGCCGGGGCCACAGCCTTGCGCTCCAGTTCCTTCGCCAGCTCGACGCGATTCCGCTCCGCTTTGAGTTCCATATTCTCTCCCTCAGTTGGTTCTACGGGCGTTTTGTCTCGATGCTTCGCTTCACTTCCGGCTTTCTTCCCGATTGTTCCGAGCCTCTGCCTTGGGTGCTTTTCTGCGCTGGACGTCGGGGACGCCACTCCCGATTCGTCAGCGGGAGCGGGCGTCGCCCGGGACGGTGTCGCCCGGGATCTACCCCCTATCTGTCCGATGCCGCCCTTCTTCCTCTGTGCCGGGGCAGATTTCTGTGAAGGATGAGGCCCAGAGCCGGTGTCTGACTCGGATTCCGTCTCGTCATTGTCGTCGTTGGGTGGGGCCGGAGCCGGTGAGGACGATTTCATAGGCGACGGTGTTGTTTGCTTGGTTCTTCCGATGGAGCCCACCAACTTAGAACGCGCCTTCGCGACTGGATTTCCCTTCATAGGCTCTTCTTCTGACCCAGAGGCAGTCTCGTCATTATCGGGGACGGTACGATTTGACTGGCTCTGGGACTGCGCTTGGCTTGGTGCCTTCCTACCTCCAAGGGTCCCTATGCGGGGCCGAGGTATTGGCTCAACCTTTGGGTGGCTGTCCGGAATATCTGTCGGGCTGTCGTCCTCATCCGTCGTTTCGCCACCCTGTGTGGCAGCCTGCCTGCGTTCGCGATTTTTCCTCGGGGATGGTGGCGTAGTCTGCACCTGAAAATCATCATCGCCATCTGCCGCTGGCTTGTCCTTCTGTGGGGCAGATGCCCGTAATACTGTGGAGGTAGTCTGTTCCTTGGGGCTAACGACAGCTGCGGTTGGGCCAAATTTCATCCACCAATCATTGACTTGTTCAGGCACCTTGACATTTCTACCACCAGGTATTTCACCATTACTGAAGGCATCGAAGATCAGGGATGGGACGTCTTGGTGAGCTTCAAGCGTAGGTGCGCACTGTGACCGCCATCCATGCTCGTTAAACGGCGCAAGGCCTTGGACCTTCTCCTCGGCCATTGTCCTGGTAACTTTACGCTTCATTGGAAGCCCGTGGAACACATTTTCCAGTCCCGTGCCGACTGCTTGTAGCTTGTCGACCAATCTGGTGATGACTGCATCTTTCTCTTTGAGTCTCGCGACGAGGTAGTCAGTCTCTTGCGTCCGCAGCTGATTTGCTTGGATGAGGGGGACGACTAGCTCCGATGCCAGGACATCAGGCTGGCGTTTCGTCAAGAAAACAGGCCATCTGAGGGGTTCCAGGGGCTTTGGCAATACGCAGGTGACCTGGAGAACCAGCCCGCCATCATTGTGTCGTGATAAAGTGAGGCTGGTATGCTCGTGGTCGGGCGACGCGGGATCAAAGGCGGCCTCAAGCTTGGTCAGGAACACCCGCCACTGCTCCCTGTCTCCGTCGCTCAGGTCGATGCTAGTGTCCTCATTGAGGCTTCGCCTGAGGATCCCTTTTCTGTCGAGATTCTCGGTCCAAATATTGGCGAGATCGGTGACTTGAAGGCTGTACGACGATGATGAGACGTCGAAGCCGGGAGAGACAAGTAGCGCCGGCAGATCCGGAAATGTGGGTAACGGGCGCCATTTAGAGTGTGATGTCATTTTCTCTTCTGCTGTTTCAACAGCCGGGGAATCAATCTCCAACCTTATGTAACCTCAACCCACCAGCCGGGCGTTTGCATATAACTTTGAAGGTAGGGTGGTTAAGCGAAGGAAGCCCTCTTGAGCATAACCCCCAGCAGAGGTGCACAGTATCTGGGTATCAACGCCTTTGCAAGCCGAATCCAGGCAGCCGTGCCAGCTGTTTTGCCAAGGAATTAGTACTTCAGTATATACAAGATTTCGTACGGTGTAGATAACATGTCGGAGGCCGCAGTCTGTCACCGTATTCAACGTGGCGCGTGCGCATTAGTCTGGATTTTTAATAGTGCAAATGACCTTACTCTAAAGTTAAACTAATTGTTAAGGCAATATTATAAGAGCTTTGCTATTTCTGCAGTGAACATATTGTTATTTCCGCAGTGGCCCCACTTCCACCTGGCTTCCACCTGGCACACCTGCCAGCTCGCAGCTAGACTTCCGGCAGAGATTTCCTTATATAAAATATTACCAAATCATACCCATTTTTAATTAATTTATTAAGGTGCGCCTTTATTAAGAAGACTTATAATAAATTTTAGCTATATTATAACAATGCTTTTTAAAAATTAACGTATTATAAAACCTTTGCAAAAATTTTGCAACCTTATAAAGTAGTTAATTATCGTCAGTTAGGTTAACCGTATCAGATACGGCCGAGATGGGCACTTCAATGCCTAGCACCATTAAGGGGCTAATTGCAGGTGCATATAATTGTTATGCCAGGTGGCGCCGGTGTAGCAGGTGGTTACAGGTGTAAAAAGTGGGACCACTGCAGAACTAGCAATACGTTCACTGCAGAAATAGCAAAGCTCTATTATAATTAACTTTAGCCACCGCTGCGCCGCACGCGCAGCCACACCTCAAAAATAGGGCCTGATCTCGATAATGTAAGCAACAGGTGGACCGCGCGAGGGAAGTCCGCCTTACCAATATCAGTCGCATATAATGATATAGTATCATTTGCATATAACGATACAAAGTATCGGTTGCATACGGCCATGCCAGAACAACCTGTATATGATAAGTAACACTTGTTGGTTCAAAGCACCAACATCCATATACTCTCCCACGGCACGCACTGAGCCTTTTTCATATAGCAATGTCGAGATTATGCGCAATCGAATGTTGAGTTTGCCAGGTTGGCCCCCATCTCCGTTCATCCCGTTCCTGCGAGAATTGCTGTGAATCAGGGTGCAGCATTTCTTGAGCCCACCATATGACATGCAGAGTGCTTTGGGACCGAGTGCGTGCTGATCATTGACCGGTGTTTAGAGATGTGGTAACGCAACACTAAGTTTGAGTTGGTCATTGATGCACACTTTCTTTGTACGGTATATGAAGGAATAATGAAATAGAATGCCTGTAATTGTCATGCTGGAACACAGAGCCCCGGCTACTCGGCAGCATAGAAGTGCTGTCATCGAGCTGGGCTGCCTGCCGTGGCTGGCTGCATGTCCTTCGATGGGCAAGATCGGCATGAGGCTTATGCGGGAGAGGCTCCGGATTCGGCAATCGGGCGGCTGTCACGTACATACATATGCATCGCAGCCGCAATATTGGACGTTTCAGTTCGCTGTCAGTGGAGAAGCGACCGAGAGCGTCCGGGAAAAGGAGGGCCGCGGAAACGGGACATTGGGATAACCTGCTGGTGGCTGAAGCCACGAAGATCGTCCGCGACGGACTCGACAGGGCATTGCAGGGTTACGCGATCCTTTTACGTGGGTCTTAAATCCACTTGTATACCCGCGATTAGACTCGACCCGGGGTTATGTCCTTGGGGCTTCTGCATCTCGGGCTGCCCCTGAGGTGAAGAAGAGGGGGGAACACAAATACCGGACTTGAGGATGCAGACATTGGTTGCAAGGCTCGCCTCTTCCACTCAACTTTCCCTGCTCACCGGCCTTCGAGCGTTGCCACTTGAGACCTATCATTCGGTGTCAAATGCCGGCTTCAAACGAAGCATCGCGTCAGGGTTTCGACATGGCCGAGACTCCGGAGCCAAGGCTCGACCCAAAGAAATGCTTCAACTGGTTCCGCCGCGACGCCCGAGGTAAGTCTAGTTGCTCCGTCGAGTCCACGGAGTGTCCTCTAATGCGATATTTCGGCTCCTAGAACGTACGTACATCAGCTACTCTCAATTCTCGAAACTCCCAGCTTCCTCTTTTGACTTTGGAGACGGAGGATGGGCCGGGTCCTGCAACCATGGCGGTGAACTCTTGCATCTCACAGCACCTTCCGAATCACGTGGAATGGTCTTTGCCCGCGGGATTCTTGAGACTTCTCTCTATGCCTCTCTCGCGCGAGCCCAGCGAGTGTTCGGCGGCTCGTCCACTTTCGGGCTCGAGGTGTCGAGAGACCAGGCCCTTTACAGGTCTGACGGCAATGAGAGCGAAAGGAAAGGATCGACCTTCCGACTCGGGAAGATGATTGAACGCGGATGTTTCAACTATCGCTGGCCTTACAACGAGTACTCCCTGCTTCTGAACGAGGGTGATATTGCAACGACGGAGGTTGAGACCGGGACGTGCGCCATGTTTTCCTTCGCCAAAGACGGGATATTTTACCAAGTCTTGCGCCTCGAGGAAGGCGACCGGTTGGAGTCTGAGAGGATCCACCTTTTCCCTGACGACAGCCAAATAGTCTTCACGATTGGAGGTCCCATTTGGTTCCAGTCCTTCCAACCCACGAACGGGACAAGACCTGAAGACTCAGGCAATCGCAAAGGCAAGGAAGTCTCTTCGGAGCCGGCTTCAGCCGGCATAACCTCTACCCGCCCCGGGGGCAAGCTTTCTGGTTCACTACGCGGGGTTGCAGAAGCAGAGTCCTCTTCACCGACGACTGTTCGATATTGGGACCAGTCGAGGACTATTCAGCTGGAAGCCAGAGTCTATCATGTTCCCAATAACGAGGAGAATATGCGACCGCTCGAATTGGCTCTAATTGAAGGTGAAGTCGGCCCTTGCCGTGCCGTATATCAGCTGGACAAGCAATCGTTGGACAACGGGAGTGCTACATTCGTAGCTGCCTTCCGCCTGACCGACAGTTCCTCACCAGGTGAATGGCCTGATGTCCCCTCTTCAGAAGATATTTACGAGTACGTCGGTGTCAGCCCATCCAGCATGAACGCGGTTGGCGCAATGTGGGAGACTATCCTCCTTCCACGGGTGGAGACAGCGAATTATATGTCGGAACTTCCTGAAGTCAACCTGATAGGTCGCTGTCTCGAGAAAATATTACAGGTAGATCTCGTTCCTGGATGGCTCAGCCTAGCAGATGATCAATACGGCCCCTCCTTGGCTCTTGTGAGTAACATCTTCCTCCGGCCAAAGGTTGACTTGAAATCATTGTTGTAAGTATACCTGCTACAATTCTTTACTCAACATATGAAGCGGATAATATCTGACTGCTAGCGACAGTTGGAAAGTCCGATTTCTCGTGAAAGTTCACAATTTCCTCGCCGGTGTCCAAACCTCCTTTCACTCTTCTAACAGACCACAACGAGATTCAACCGCCGGATCTCAGTCCAAAACAGGCGACATTAAAAGCCCGCAGCGCCTAAACTCTCTCGACTTAGCCGACTTTGCCGACTTTGATGATGATGATATAAGCCATATGCTCTCTATCGTCGAGGGTCAACTTAAGCGGATTGAGGACAAGATCAAAAGTGTTGTTCTCTTCTTGGTCAACTCATTGCTTGTGCCGGAGACCACAACCCCTCTTATGCCGGACAATTCAATAATGGGGGACCCGACCTACTATTACGTCATGACTACGATATGGTATGCCGTCAGGAATTGTCCTGACTTTATTTGGGGCTGGGAAGATTACGTCCAGATCTTTGTCAAGAAGGACAGCAGTCTGCACGACCCTGGGCGACTTCCTCCAGACAATTGGAACTTCGGGAAGGATACAAAAGACCAGTTGCCCCTGCTCAAGTGGTATCACCAGGGCTCAATCCTGAGGCTTTGTCAGACGGGTATGCTTCCGGCGGCTTGGCAGGGACGTGACCTAGAGCAGAATGTGTACAGGCTCGGGAAGACTGCGAAAGTAGCCTCGGCGGCGAAATCGTCTTCCCAGGAGCCTTACGCAGCTGACGATGAGATTGTGGACAGGCTAGCATTCTTAGCAGACGAACTCGGCCTCGGGAACTCGCATCGCGAGGTCGGCGCCGTCGCCATGAGACGAATCAGGCAACGCAAATTCACGAGATGCATCAATTCGGGATGGCTGCCGGCGGGCGAGGAGGGAGATACATCCGGACCTTGGGAGATTCACGCTCTCTGTCACCACAGCCGTCTTAAGATCTTGAGCTTGGAAGGCCTCGAATCGGACAAATGGGGAGCAAAGGAACGAAGAGAGGAGGAGGTCGAATCCTACAAGCAGAAACTATGCAAGTTTCTGAATTCAGAAGCAACCCTGGTACCATGCTGGGAGAGGACGCATTCAAAGGCAAGTCAGGGTTTGCTCCATGCAGAGGCTACTTCCGTTCTGGCATCAACGTTGTTGGACATATTTGAAAGGGACGTGGCTCAAACTTTCGAACGCCGATATAAGGACGTCGTGGCAGCTTCACCTCAAAAGAGAAAGTCCAGTCTTCCGATACGCCATTCTGGAGACTGTGGCATGGAACAACGAGAGGTGGCACACAAGATGATGCATATGGAGCATCTGGTGAATCAGCACCTTGAAATCCTAGTGAGACTCACAGGAGGAGCTGGCCTTTCCCCCCCTATTGCCTGGGCCGCATTTCGTCCGCCGCGCAAATACCACCCTGAGAACTTCATCAATTCACTCGATGACACGCCGTACCTATACGGACTGCCTTACATAAGCAAGGTGCTCATACCCGCCGCACTTAGCGAGTACCTACCCATTGAGAAACGGTTCACAAGAGATCATATCCGAAAAGCGTTACATACTGGGTGGGTCTGCGTTTCAGACATTGTAGCAGACGATGCAAAAAAGGATGGTGAAGGCTTTGCTGGGTCAACGAAGCATACATATCCTCTTGCAGGATGCAATGCAAAAGACGGCGAAGTCGAAGTCAAGGAGACGAGAAATGACACAGAACAAGCAACGACGCATGCTGTTACTAGCCCGCTGAAGGCTTCGCATACGATAACTATTACTGAGCACAATGAAAAGGACGGCGAAGTTACAGAAACACAGAAGCGGGCACCGAACGACGCAGACCAGGCAACGGAGCGACTGACCGAGATGCTGGTTGACAGTGTAAGAAAGACCTCAGCAAAGCGGATTGAGTCTAACGGTATCCACTAGCTTGTCGACCAAGAAGTACAGCACCGATTTTTGTAAGGCATCATTCTATATGTCATGATTGACTCTGTCGACTGATTCATTATAAGGACTGTGCGAAAATTGTCGGCCGATCTCCTGAGCGTGCTCCTATACGTCATACATCCCGAGTCTGGTGCTTGCCTGAGCAACCATGTCCTTAAGCTTTCTCGGTTTTCTTGTCAGAGAGGAGAGACGTGGGCCGCGGAGATTACGCTGAGGAGTTGGGCCCAGCTCGCTAACGGGTCCCATGCTAATAAAGCGAAAGCTGGTGACGACCTGGAGTCCCCTTTAAGAACGAGCGAGATAACCGACGGGCCTGGAGGGGATAGCTCGGATCCAAAAGAGAAACGTTACCCAACCGACGATGAAGCCATATGCCCTCCGGATCCACTAAAGGATGCCTTGGAGGCAGGCAAGGTGCAGAAAGACTTTGACAACACCGAGCTGAAGTCAGAGAGGTTCTTCTTGAAGATCTCCTCGTTCGTCATTTCGACAAATACCTTCGGTGACTTCAGCAAATGTACCATAATCTCGGATGACATAGAGGATGCCTCTTTGGAGAAAATTGTCGAAGACGCCCGAAAGCTGTGGCAGAAGTTCATCCATCAACCTCAGACCGGGAGATGCCTTGTATTTCTCTTAGTACTGGGTGTGATGTGTAAGGACATCGCGAGTCAATACCTGCACGCCGTCGAATACTTCACCTCTCTCCTGAACCTCGATGTACGCCCCGTTTCTGTCCATCACTACTTTCGAATCTTTACAAGCTAATAGGTGTTAGGCCGTCTTTCTGAATCAGGAGAATCGGTGGTCCAAGGACCACAGTTCCATTCCTCAGTTCAAATTAGGACTATGGGGTCTGGAATCCTTGAGCAAGCTGCAGAATAGTCTGAGAGAATCAGTGGATAGCGTCCTCCAGGCGAGGGAAGAGTTGATGTTACAGATCGAAGATGTAAGTCCCTGCATTCCATCTCGGGAGCCGTCTGCTGCATCGCGCTCACTCGCCCAAGGGACCCGGCAAGCGAAGCGAGCCATTGGAGAGAATGTGCCAAGAATATCTTGCAGACTTCGAAAGCAGCCTTGTGCAGCTGACTGCGGTGAATACGAAGCTGGAACGGCGAATCGAGTTGAACAGTCGATACAAAGATGCCGTGAGTTTCCAACGACTCGCTCCATGCGTGGTTTATACTGACGGCCGTTCCAGCTATCATCTGTGCTCGCTCTCAGAGACAGTCGGGTTTCCTTGCACCAGAATAGCACCATCCAGAAGCTGACCTATCTTACTATTGGGTACTTGCCGTTGAGTTTGATGACCGTATGCCTCTTCTGTCGCATTTGTCCCGGTCTTGGACTCACAAAGACTTCCAGGCAATTTTTGCAATCCCTACGGAACAGCAAGTGCTTTTGGCAAATATGGGTCGGGGATGGTATATCGGAGCTATCCTGATCATGTCAGCGGGCACCTACCTGCTGGCCATATACATCGGCAGCATCCTGGCCTTCTTCAAGCTCCCCGAACGTTGGGAACGGCCTTCGCTAGTTAAGCTGTGGAGATGGCTAACAAGGCTTTTCGCTCCCTTTTCACGAAGGGATTCGCTACCCTTTCACCGTGCCAGCCGGTAATTGAATCGAGGTAGCCGAGCGGGAGCTCGTCCTCCGGCCGGCTGCACCTGCTTGAAACTGTTTTCTGACCTTCCGTGTGCAAGGTGGGTCAGGTTATGACTACTGAAATCACCCTGCGTAACGGGTGGCGGATTCAGGGATTTTCGTTGGCGGTGCAAGATCTCATGCCTCAGGGACATGCAGGACTGGAAATGGATGACGGGAATTTCATTTTATGCCAGCCCTGCGAATGCATTCTTGGGGTGCTGCCCACTGTGTTGGCCGCTCACTCTCTATTTCTTACCTCAGCGTGTTCATGCCTCTTTCTGGCTCGGTCTCCGGTTTTTCGAAATTACTGATATAGTACTTTGTAACCTTAAAAATTAATTATACTGTAAAGCACCTTAGTCTGAAAAATTGCAATATATCTGCTAACAGCTATATATTTTCGTGAATAACCGTCTTACTAAGCATATTATTTACTACCAATTTATAATTCCACTATTAACTACGGGGGAGATAATGGAAACGTATGGAAAGGTATAAAAAGACGCGTAAGCAAAGTCCTAGACTTAGCCATCTCGAAATAGGGGGTGGCCCCACTTTTCCGGAGGAGACCTCCAGATTCCTAGAAGCCTCGCCTGAACGGAGCTAATAGAATGGACCATGCGCATATAAATAGCACAGAGATCTTGCTGATGGCTGCATTCTGTCTGGGGGAAGAGGCAGCTATCCTACTACGCATCTCAGGTGATTGACACACACCTTGACACCTCTCTCCTATAGGTATAGTCCGCGGGTAGCCTCCTCGACTATGGCTTCGTGCGAAGAGTGGGTCAATGTACAAGATGAGATGAGGGGGACTACCGGGGATTAGGCAGAAGGCCGATGCAGCCGGATGATGTTGGAGTCGCTGGTGAATACCTCGAATTCGTACCTTTGGTTCTGACCAAGAGTGAGGAGATGGATAGACTAATCATAGGCCCAACGTGGCAGAAGCTAGGAGATTCCTAGCTACCAAGAGGGGTAGGGATACATTATGTGTTCTTCCGGGATAACATTAGATTTGTTCGGGTACATGCATTTGTACTTGTAGAAAGTGGACATGCTAAACCGTATCGCAGACAACATCGAGGCACGGCACCGGCAGAAGGAAACGACAATGGTTTGGTAACCAATCTGGATCGCAGAATATTTTGCTATCTCCTGGGCCGAACTGGCTTAACTGGATGGTATATTTGATATTAGTAGGTGAAAAGGAAGACTACGTTCGATATTGAACCATTCTGAGAAAAGATATTTTGGAGACAGGGCTTTAAAGAGTACAGGGCTTTAAAGAGTACAGGGCTTTAAAGAGTACAGGGCTTTAAAGAGTACAGGACTCCTATCACACGCCTACAATGAGGGAGATCTTGCAGTGCGTCACTCAGTCTCTAGCTGTCGCAAACCTGACTTGATAATCCGTGTGGCATGCTCCGCAACCCCCTACACAGTGGCTTGGGGGTTCGTGCGTGGTGTGATGGGGATGGTGCTTGCATCGCATACGCGCAGGTTCCGGCACCCATAGACGCGCAATTAAGCATCTACCACGCCGCCTAATTCCCGCGGCATCATAGCGCATGTGCTAGTGAAGTGGTGTGCGCCTATGGCTGTGTTGCGAATGTAGTCTTTGGTCACATTCAAATCCGCAAAAGCGCCCGCTGGCGGAGCGGCTGGACTGCGTTTACCGTCTAACCTGAGCTGGCTCGCCAGCGGATCAGTCATTGCGACGGTTTCCACAAATTGCAGGTGACGTGCGAGGACTTCGATGTCGAGAGGCTCCGTAAGATATCTAGGGTCAATGGCAAGGTCTGGAGAGGATTACGACGGCGACCTGATGTGTACTGAGCCTCGGGAGAGCGGGTGGGCCAGGAGCAATGCTATGCTAAGATAATTTTCCTGACTTGAAGGTATAGGAGCTATTGACCCGTCCCCTGTCGCAGCTGCGAACCCAGACATCGCGGTATAGCAGCCCGACGCCTCCGTAGGCGACGTGAGGACAGATTGGACAAAATATTTGTATGGTTCCGTAAACGACTTTGGTTTGTGGGGAATCTCGGAGCCAAGACTATGTAAGAGTTTCTTCAGGTCCTGCTTTCCACCTACACAGTTCTCGCCTCCGGAAGTGGGAACTGTGCTGCAAGATTGGAGCCGCTTCTGGAGAAGGGGCCGCTCTGTTTCGAGTAAGCTTCCATGGCGGCAGCGATGGCGTTTTGGTCCTGGCGGGAAAGATTGTCCATAGTTTCGAAGCCTGGTTGTTCACAAACCTCGAAACTCGAGGTGCATAAGGGGTGGTTTTGAAGCTTCTTCCTGACTTGAGGGCTGTCGATTACGACGTCGATTCCTAAAGACTGTAAGAGCTTTGCGTTCCCGACGCTAGGGAGCTCCAATAGCTTAGGGAAATTAATGGTCCGGCTGTAACTAGAACTTCCTTGCGTGCTCTCACTGTTTCGTCTCCTAGCGGCGGAACAATGCACGCCAGTGGCAATGATACCTTCGGGCTGATCGAAGAGAATGCTCTCGGCCACGGTCTGTGTCCAGATAGCAAGGTTGCTACGCGCCTTAGCAGGCTCGAGCTAAGCATTGCCGGCAAAACTCCTCTGTTTCATAGCAGGGTCTATGGCATCTGTTACCGTAAGGTCGCCATAAAACTGGCCGGAGAAGGAGTCGACCGAAATAGGAAATCCAAGCGTAGCAAGAGTTTTTCTCCAGACCTGAGGCCACTCGCTGTCTTTTCAGGGACGGAAAGTTGGATTGGACCCTTGGTTCGAGGCCCTTGCGATGGTAGAGTGTACGACTTCTTCATGGACTCGGAAAAGCTTGACCAGTTCCATCCTGGATTCCCCAGGCTTTCCCACGCATCGACGTTGCCTTTGAAGTCGCACTAAAGGCAAGGCCGTTGAGTACGCTTGAACCTCCAAGTAAGCGGCCCTGGGGGAGGCTAATTTCGCGATACCAAAGCCCTTCCTGCTCGCGTATTATTAGCAGCGCTTAGATGTACAAGAGCAATTAGATACTTGAGGGACAGTCTTGAAATTCCAATCAGCGGAAATTCTGAGTAGAGTAGGCTAAATGGCAGGAATTTTAACGCGGGGGCCGGTCGTTCGATACTTTCCTGCCTCGATCACTAGGACCTGGGTGCTAGCATCCTCTGATAAGCGGACAGCCAGCACGAGGCCCGCAATCCATCCACCGACAATGGCAAAGTCGAAGCTCTCGGGTTCCATCGTATGCGGATTCGAATTCTTCAACCTCGATTTCTGGTGAACAAAGGAAAACACGGGTGAGTAAAAGAGTATGGCGAAGGGCTTGGTAGCTGGAAGAGGCTGTGGAGGGGGCGGCACGTTTCTCCAGGACCGACGACGCAATGGATGTCAATCTGTAAACGCCTGCCTGTCCTGCTTCCGGCGACTGCAAGGAGCTGCCGGAGATTAACAGGCTGTACCGGAAATACAATTAAGCGCTCGTAGCTGGGCCCCAGAAAGCATAAGATACATGTATGACCCCAGCTGCAACAAGAGCTTACAATAACAGGGGCAAAAAACAACGCTATCTCAAAACAGAAGTATACGTTGGGTGCATATAATTTGATTGGTTACTCTGGACCCATCTTTTAGGAGCACAAACCAAAACACCCGGTTACCGCTTATTGTGAGGTCTCGTCACGGTCGGGGACATACCTAAGGTAAGTACAAGTACATGATGCACTTGTAGACTGCCGGTTGGTCATGGTGTCGCAGAAAGGCGTGCATTTCAGGCAACTCCACACACTGTCTGCCTCCAGTTCTAATTGCTGATTTACGGCAGGCAGGCTTGGCTGAATGGAATCCGGGGTTACTTAGCAGGTACCACTAAAGCACCAGAACGTTCTTCAAGATGTACCGTACCGCCTTGCGGGCGGTAAGTTAGGTTACACAATGCTCATTCATTGCTTCAATGTGCATGTATATATAGTGTATATTTCTAATTGTGGCTACTTCACCTTGCCAGCAATTTCTTTTTCTTCCCGCCCGGGACCGGTTGTGGGGGGGGGGGGGGGGTTTTT
>QJOA01000438.1:0-55212 GCA_004155915.1 Monosporascus sp. CRB-9-2
AATTCTTCCTTTCTTGATTGAGCCTACCCTGCGCTGATTCACATACTAATCCTTTCAGGGTAACCTCATTGCTTCCTGCAGGGTAACCTCACCTTCTGTCCTGCAGTCGCATTACATTTCTTAGAGACCTACGGAATAGTGCGAAGTATTCACTACGAGGACTTCGCTCACGCGGTCTTGCATATAGAGTATATTGATATCGTTACCATGCTTCTAGGCTTTAGCTTATACTGGAATCGGAACCAAGTTCAAATCATCGTAGCGGTAAGTTGCTACGATGTATGTTTAACCACGACATACGGTCGACACACAATGAGCACCCTAACAAGCGCGTCAAATCTAAGGGTGGCAGCATGAGCCACGCGAAAGAATCCTACGTTACTCTAGTGCCTCGAAAACAACCAACTACGAGTTGTCATTAGGGATCGTATGATAGAAGCGGTCATGAGAACGGGTAAGGATTCATGAAGAACATTCTGTTTGGCTATCAGCTCAGACCGAGCAAGCGACGGAGATGATGCATTCGAAAAGTTAAGTGAGAACAACTTGGGGGTTGAAGCTAAGAGATTGTCAGTTAACAAGCACGAGCCAAGTTAGATCGTAAGACGGTACCACATATCCGGCGAAAGCCATCTATGGAAAATGGCGGTAGAATAGTGGTTGGATAGCCGAATAGTATAGATGTGAGGATAAATGGGTAAAAACAGCATATGTGCACATATCGATCTGGCTTCAATATGGTGGACGGTATCGCGTCTTGCGCCACTGAATTACGGGCCTGTACGCAGCGTACTACGTCCTAGGGGGAAGTTAAACATCTTAGTCAGGTACTCACGACTCTTCCAACCATTAGGACCTGACGTTTCTCATACAGATACACCAAATTTTAATAAAACCAATGAGATATCACTACTTTTGCTAATACGACGGTCAGTCCTTCAGTTCTTCGTGTGCCAACCGTCAGCAGCGATCACGTCCTGACACCGCCGCGTCATTCGGAAGCAGTCAAACGGGCGGAAGCAGTCAGACGGTGACGCTAAGGATGTGTATGCGTAATAGGGGCGGCATCATGTACCCGTAAGGTTAATGGGAAGATACCAGCCAATTAGTATGGAGATTAGCTTTGGTGCGGCCCTAAGGGCTACCTGGCAAGGATTTTTAATTCGGCCTCTTACTCAGTACGAAGTACATACATATACATACGTAATGTACGCATGTTTACTTGGTATGAGGCCGAATAAAAGGATCTCTGTAATGCACCACGCCGTCGCATTCGGCATACTGATTTCAGTATAGTTGTCCCAGCTATCAATGTTTCTGGCGTTCTTTAGCGGTTGAGATGGTCTGGTATTGGGCTTTTGGATAAGCCTTTTCAGTGGGAGTAACAAGTAAAGATCATTCACTTACCCCTAATACGTAGTATCCTTGAGGGGCCGATGTTACCTAAATGCGGGGAACGGGAAGCCAGTTTAGGAACGACCATCGCGAGGCACGTGCGACATTTGTATACCTTATGTATTAGGCAAAGTATAAATAAAATGGCTGCGTGAGTAGATAGACTAGCCATTCTCTGTATGAAGGATAACTTATCTGTATAAATAATGGAGTTGGTAATCTTTGTTCGGCCGGAAGAGCCCGAAGTTAGTATGCGGACTTCGGTAGTTATACCTATGACGAACCTCCTACAATACGGCAAGCGACCCACATGCAAGTTCTTGAGCCGAGTTATTGGTGGGTCAAACGCGACCATTACCCTAGGTAGCTACTTACATACTTCGGGTTGAATGCAGGAGACAGACGGTAGAGTGTATTGAATGTTGCATGAATCAATGCTGTGGATGATGGATCAAACGGACGAGCCGTGCAGAGGCACCTCGTGGAAAAGGAGACATGGCGCGAAGGCGTTGGAATGTGGCGCCATGGATGTGCTCAACGACGGATGTGAGGGTTATCGACAAGATATTAGGTATCAAAACGCTCCACAAGCGGTGCAGCTTGGACTCTTGAAGAGATCTAGGTAAGGCCCATCAAAGCCGAAGTTGTAAAATTTTCGAGATGCACTACTTAACCGCTAAATCATCGCTTATCGTCATCATCATAGCGGTGAACATCAATATCGCGAAGTGCGTTGCTGTTGTGTAACAGTAGGACAGTATGTACTTAGTAGGTGCCTTGCTAGCACTAGCCACCTCCTCCTGGCAATGGAAATTCGAAGATTTTCCATCTCTCGCGTTCGAAGGATCTGGATAGCAAAGTGGCATGTTTTCAAGATGCGAAGTAACGGTTGCGGGCGTGCGTTCTGTGAGCAACCTCGTGAATGGTCCTCATTCGTTCAAGCCTTTACGCCTCGTATCTTCCGGTGAACCCCTTTCTCATACATGAGGATCCACCTGCAAGTCCCCAATGCCCAGCGCCTGCCTAGACCAATCTCGACAAGCCGGGAAGAAGGGCGGGCTGATGCCGGGGTTTCGGGTCTACTGCGTACTCAGTACACCGCTTCCTGTTGGTCGTATTTCCTACTAGTCCGGTCGCACTGCTGAGTACTAGAGCAAATACCTGAGCCTCGGCTCGTGGTTGTACGAAGTATAATTAAAACTACTGCGTAATAGCAACAACACCAATCACAGACGGACGGAGCTACTTTGTCGTCAAAGCTGGATAGACACCCCACACCCGCTCGGGCTCGGGCACAATACGAGCAGATTTCATCAGACAACCTCGGGCGGTTATCAATCTATCGACAGCTACTCCGTCGCAGTGACAAGTTTAACGTCCTAATCTGGTATTTCCATCGACTAACCTTTTCGAGCTTTATATGAATCAGAAATTCCGTACAGCAACAGCGTTTAGACGTGAGGCTAGAGGGTACTTGGCAGGGATGCTAATATTCGGCCTGATACTCAGTATTATGGGACGACACGCTCAACAATGAAGCCAGCCAGCTAACCTAGCGTCTCACCGAAAGACAGAAGACACGTCCTAGCTTTCTACTTAAAACGTCTGATGCCTGAATCACTGGGAGATTCGACCGGGTTTCCACCGCCGTGCTTGACATGCTTCAATAAATCTCCCGCTATCTACGGTAAACTCCCGAATCCATCACGGGTGACGGCACGCCCGGCTATCTCAGATTACCTCACTTTATCTCAGCCTCGTTGACCACAGGCTTGTTTTGCGGGCCTACGGGACCCCTGGAGCTAGCTTACCCTGCCAATGTTGCTTGTGAAGAGCAGAGAGGACTGTGTGTACGAAGCATTTACTCGTCGTAATTCCACCTGCACATACCTGTATGCCAATGTCATGGTCATAGCTTGTGCATTCATACGGCATATACATACATACATAGCTAGCCCAGGCACATCTTCTCATACATCTCCCGTCCCATACATGTAATCCGGATCCTCGTACTATTATTATTCATCCTCTTCTTATTCGCTCGGACTGGAAGCAAGACGATATTGGATGCATTCCCTTCTCGTGGAATTCACACCGACACCCCGGCCCTCCGTTGGCTAAATCGAAGCGCTCGTTCAGGCATTATCCATATAAGTACGGGACTTGGGGTAGCCACATCAGCTTTCCCCTGAAATATCTACGTCAACCACCGACGATCAATTGCTACGACCCGACCTTGGTCGCGTGCTCTCGTTCTCCTCTTGAATCGGTGCGAATTGGGACTTAAGGCTGGCGGAACGAGCTGATAACAACAACCAACCGCTTTCCGCCAAAATATGAGCATCCGCTCTTGCTTCCGACCGAGACTGGATCATTGGACCCCTTGAGCCCACCCATTCATAGGCTAGAACGGACCCTATTTTCAAAATGGGACACCAAAAGAGCTTTTCTACCGTGCAGGACGATGACGACTTTGAGTTTGACGAGGCATACTTCCGACAGTTCTATAAGCCGTTGTCAAACCTCCCGACTCCGCCGCCGTCCTCCAGGAACTCGTCTGCTTCTCCTCAGAGCCCTCGTTTGCCTACCGAAGGAGGGGAGAAACTCAATGCCGAGTATTTAGGCAGGTCTACCTGTATTCTATGCCATGTCCTGAAACCCAGGCTAACATTCGATGCACAGGCCCGGCAGCTCACCTAGCTAGGATGCTCCCACCGGGAGCGTCTTTCATGACACCATCTGTCTCTATAGTGCAGGAGATGTTGGCGCGCGCCAACTTGCCCATGGACGTCATTGCGCTTGCTGTGTGCATTCTCGACTCACTGACGTGGAAATTCTCCCGAAGCTGGCGGTCATCGTTTCCTCTCACCCCTTCGAACCGACCGGCACTGGAGAGGCAGATGCATATCGACTCCGTGTTCCCCGAGGTCATTATCCTGGGCGCGCTGATCATCGCTACCAAGTTTACCGAGGACATGCAGGAGCCAACGCAATACTTCAGCTCGGTATGGGGGCGGGGACTCTGGGCGTGCGAGCAGATCAACTTCACCGAGCGCTGCATAATGGAGTCTCTAGACTATCATATCCTGCCTCTCTGGAATGCAAAGTACATCAAACAGGCACGGCACGACATCGAGATGGCGCGGCGTGAGCTGCTCGACGAGGACGCAGGGCCGTACAAGCAGAACTCGAGCGCTAAGCATGCCAAATCGAAGAGTGCCGGTTACGCAATCGTGGGCATGGGGCTGCAACACCCCCCCGCTGAGACGCCGAGGTCAGAAGCGACCTCGCCTTTCGCTCAAGGCCAGAGACAGGACCAGAAGCTCGCGGAGGAGACTAGAGAAGCCTTCAGCAACACGGAAGCTCTTCCGGACGAGTATCTGCATCGACCCCTCGAGGCGACGCCACTGTGAGCTTCTTTCGGGAGAATTGAGGTGGCGTGTGATGAATCATGTGTGGTAATACGGTTGTGCACTAATATGGGCGTTCACGCCGCGGACCTAAGCGGTTATTGCATTTTGAAAATGCTACCTGGTCGTAATAGTCAAGCAGACATGCAGAACTGCCGGCGTTCCGAGTTGGGGGAGGGACATATGCATTGAGCATGGCGTTACAGGGGCCTGGACCAGCTGAGTCCGGTTGTATTGTTTGAAAAGTGTCGATGGTCGGGGATTGCGAGTTCAGCTCTTGGGAAGAAAATGTGCCGACTCGCACATGCGCGGCGGATACTCCCTATATACCCATTATTAGTAATATTGTATGTTCGCATCCTCTCACAACGCCTCCTAGTCTCCGCACTCCCTGATAGGTGGAGCCATTTGCTCCCCGGGATTTCTTCATGCACATGCGCATGCATTAGAGGAAGAAATCATGCACCAGGGATCAGGCTGAAAGCACGAGGTGGACGCCACCCTCGGTTTCGGCACACGTAGGTACCCCTTGCGAACGCCTCTACCCCAGATTCTATAGTACCTGCGCTTCATTTTCGGGCCTTAAAACCGTCCGTATATCCCGGAGGAAGCTTCGGCGACGATGCGATGCAAGGGTGGGCCGGGTCAACTAAGGCTGTATCGTACTGTTGTGTGTCCCTGACGGAGAGCTACTAGCCGCGCATGGCTCGATAAGGCGCAATGGGCTACCTGCATTCCGATGCGGTTGGTATGGGTCCTGGGAAGGGTGCCCTGAATATCATTTGGCTCAGGCGAGTGGGAAGGTATTTTCCGTGGAAGAACAAGGGTCCTGCGAAGAGCTTCTAAAGAGCTCGCACCGCCCCATTTACTGTTGTGGTGTTTTGCACCTCTAGGTAGTTGCTAAGTAAACTCTCAAAGCCATGCTGCTAACTAATGCGGTTTTCGAAAATTCCACCACGGCACTGTAGTAGTAATACTCCCTGGATAGAAAACTACGAACTATATTTATGATGATATGGCTCGTCGTTGCGGAATCATCACAGTTACCGTAGGGGTTCTGCGGTTGCTGTGGGTATTGTAGTAGGCAGGACTATATCACCGAGTGACCTCGTCTGGCGCGGGTCCGGGTAGTCGTCCCTCGCAAGCCTACCCAGGAACCGATATACCCCCCAATCTTTGCCGCGAACATAACCCGAAACCCAGGTTCCGGAGGCGATTAACCGGACTTCCTAACCAAGCCGGAGCCGTTGTTCTCATCGTAGCCTCACCAGGCGTTCGTCTACCACATCGTTTTATAAAGTTCCATGGCCAGTTTGTTCGAGAGAGGCCATCAGCCGCCCACCCATTTCTGGTCAAGACTCTCCTGCCAAGATATATGTACAACAAACTAAGAAAACCGAACATCAGCCCCTGTGAGGTGTTTGGCGATAATGAGCTTTGACTAACCCTCGATTTCCCCCCTCCTCTTTACCCCAAATAGGAATTTGGAGATAAGGATCTGCTAAACCGTTTGGTGGGGTAATTCGGAGGGCCTTGTAGGTAACGGGGTTAAATAATCAGAAGTTCGCTTATCGTATTGGACTCTGAACAGCTTATCGCGGCCTAAATAGGCTTAGTGAGGGGTAATAACTTAGTACAGAAATTTTTGAGATCAACCGCCCGATAGCTTAGCACTAGCTGTATCACCGTGGTAAGTTAGTGCTGGAAGTTTGATCACTGGAGGCCCGAGCTAGGACTTCAAAAACCACAATCAGGATCCTAGTCGAGGACACAAGCACATAGAACCAGGACGACAAGACACAATGGCAAAGAAGAGGGCGAGAGAAGCCGACGGCGCAGCAGCCGAGCAACCGGACAATATGGCCGTGGACAGCGACAGCTCAGACGACGAGGTGAGTTTTGAACTGGACGCCTTAAGTGATGCCGGAATGACTGGCTGGCTGGCTGACTGACTGGCTGACAAACCCCAGGATTTCGACATCGTAAACGTGGACTTCGAGTGGTTTAACTTCGACCCGGAGATCGACTTCCACGGCACCAAGTCTTTGCTGCGACAGCTCCTCGACGTGGACGCGACGCTGTTCGACATATCTGGGCTGGCCGACCTGATCCTGTCGCAATCGACCATCGGCTCGACGGTCAAAGTCGACGGCAAGGAAAACGACGCCTACGCCCTCCTTACCGCGCTCAATCTGCAGGAACACCGCGAGAAGAAGCCGATCGTGGAGCTCACGCAATACATCAACGAGAAGGCGAAGACGAACGAGAGCCTGGCAACGGTACCGGATCTACTGGCGTCCGGCAAGCACGTGGGACTGGTGCTCTCCGAGCGCCTGATCAACATGCCGTCCGAGATATCCCCTCCGATGTACAGCATGCTGATCGACGAGATCGAGGCGGCGGTCGAGGACAAGGAGCCCTACGAGTTCTCGCATTATCTCATCCTCTCCAAGACCTACCACGAGATCGAGTCCACCCTCGGCGTCGAGGAGAGGAAACGGAAAAAGGGGAAGCAGGAGGAGTCGGTCTTCTACTTCCACCCGGAGGACGAGGTGCTGCACAAACATGCGGTGGCCTACGGCAGCTACCCGTTCACGAAGATCGACGAGGCTGTGGCGGATAGCAAGAGGGCTTTCCAGGAGATGGGCGTTATGCCCCAGGGGCACATGATCCTGATCGAGGCTAGCAAGTTTGCGGACGCAGTAAAAGCAGTGAGCGAGTATTTAAGCCCTCCGTCATGAGGTCACCAGATAATAAGATCCAACCCAACATGCCGCCGTCCCCTTCGCCCCGCCTGTGAGAAACCCGTCCGTAGAAGCCCGCTAATTTCCTATTGACCGTCCCATTTCCTTCGCAAAGAAGAGAGATGTAGTGAAATTCTTAGTCCAGTCGTTGCATGAGGTATTCAACCTCGACCTCTTTGGTAAGGGGGATAACATAATCCCTGTACATCGAAACCACAGCCTCGGCGTTGATCTTACATGGCACATCCGCGTTCTTGTCCGAAGGGTCTCTGCCGTAGGTCCTAGCCTTGAGGTCCAATCGGGCCAGAACCTGCTTCTCGACAGCAGCATTGGTGATAGACTCGCCGATCCCGTGACGGTCGCCAGCCTTGATGAGCTTGGTGTACTTCTCCGGATCCGACTGGAACTTGGACTCGGCGACGAACTTGCCGAAGTGGATCCTGCGCGACAGGGCCTGGAGGCAGGCGATGTCGCACGTGGCGGCGGATCCGTAGTTCTCCTCGGACTCGCCCCGGTCCTCGCGGCCGAAGTCCGGGCACGCGGCGGGCAGGAACTGCTCCGTGTAGAACTTCTTGATCTTGTCGTTGACGCAGACGTCGTTTGGGTGCAGTATCTTGGGATACCGCAGGGGGCTGAGGAGGGGCTTCTGCAGGGCCCCGGGGAAGAAGGCGTACTCGTCGGGCGACTCGTAGCGCCGGATGAGCGACTGCAGCTTCTCCTGCTCCTTCAGATACCAGTCCACGAAGCTCAGGTGCTCGTTCTCCTGGCCGATCTTGATGGCGCCCGGCTGGTAGATGGTCTTGTTCAGGGGGAACTGCACCCTCTCTATCAGGTGGAAGGTGATGGTGTCTTCCAGGCGTCTGGGGGGAGATGTTAGCGGTGACGGAGTAAGATAAGTGGGGTTCCAGCATGGACGGGGAGGAATTCGGACATTAGCTGGAACCGGATATTGGCCAGATCGAGTGCCTTTGAAGGCTCGGAAAGGTCAATGATCGTGTCCATTATGAGACTGTGATCGGCTTTGAGAAGTTAAACTACAGGCGGTGCTCTTTTATGACTACAAATGTGCAGGCGGTGGGAGATATAGGTACATATGTAGCCTTGAGAAGCTACCTAGTATTTATTCAGCTTAAACGCATTATTAGTCACATCGATATATTATCTATGCGAGAATAGAGTGATCTCTTATCATATAGTAGCAATATACGTATGGTTCCTGAATAATGTGCCATGCAGTCAGCCGGATGCTCGGATTGGAACTCTTAGGTATCTTCAACGAATACCACGCAAGAGCAAAATAAAACTTGAAGCCAACAACTGAATATCTCTTTACCTATGCGATTGATTATATATATTGCACTGGACAACTAGTACGTGCCCGTCATAAATTATGTAGATACACGTAGCCCCCTCCATCGCATAATACATACCTTATTCAGATATACCATCAACTACTATTGTTAACTGGACGAAAGCGTTGTCACATTTCTCGGAGAAACCGGAAGGGCCGAATGCCGGGAATTAAGCTTCGGCAGATGCGGCGAGGAAACTCCGCGGTGCGGGATTCGCTTACCCCTGTTTCAAGAGGCTGATGAGAGGCTCTGCAAGCGCAGCCGTCAGAGCGCAAACCCGCCTGCCCGACACGGATTTGTGGGGGAAAGAGGGCGGGGACGTCGCTCTTATCACTTATCAGCCAGACAGAATTGATGATTGCTAACTGTAACAGGCATGAAATGGGTCGCATGTCCCATGCCAAGCCCCATCTGAAAACAAAATCTTGGCACACGAACCTTGGAAGCAACCTTATCCTTCGAGTGGATTTCTATCGGGTAGAATGGCTTTCATCATAGGTACCTCTTGAAAGGCTTTGCAGTAGGTGCAGATGAAAACACCCTCTCGCTCCTATTACACCAAATAAGATATAGTGCTCAAATGCACACCATTCCGCTATTATTCCACGACGATCTATTCGACTCGCCAATCGTATAGAGCTTACTTTAACAAGTAAAGACGCGCATGGACAATTCAGGATTAAGCAATGTACTCCACGATGAAGCCGCCATGGACGACGATGACTCCACCGTGCTCTCGGTAACTTTACACCTCAGCTTCGTTTTATTTCGTCACATACTGTAGGTAGCTCGAGTCTGACTTTTAAGGGAAATAGACGAGGGGCATCGAGGCCTTCACCCGAAAAGTAACAACCACAGCCAGTCACTTGGTAGGCCATAGGAGAGACCCCTCCAGAAACCCGCACTATCAGAACGCCATGGCCGAGGTGCACAGGCATCTACGAAAACCAGGCGTCCAGAGGGGCGTCTTTGCTATGGCGACAACCTCTCCTACCGACATTGTCCGCTCCAGGTTCTCCACCTCCGAAATACACCACCGTGCCTTGTCGTATGTCCCCGACGCCATGCTTCAGAATATCCCCGAAGACGAAAATTCCTACTCGCTTTTCCAGGGCTTCCAGGCGAGCTTTCCAGAGCTCACAGAGGAGGGCAAGAAACACAGGGGTAGGGTCTCCCGGGGAAGGAAGATGATAGAGGATCACCCTTCGGATCCCGATAACCCGCATCATCTCCACAAACTCAAGAAGGAGAGGTCTTCGTTGATGCATGAGCTCGAGATGCTTGGAATACGGAAAAACATGGCCAGCAGCGAAATCCGCGAAATCGATAACAAGATAGCCAATTTGAGTGGTATGCGGAGGATCATCCTTGACAGGTTAGCTGGTCTGGAGCAAGAGGAAGCACTATTGGAGCACGATAGTAAGCGGAGTCTCGAATGCATCGCCGAAGCTTTGCTGACATGCAACAGTCATGGAGATGGAGGGCAAAATCGACGATGCCCAGCTGCTACTGGAGGAAGCGGAGTCGATAGCAGCCGCGGCCACTCCTACGAAATCCGAAGACGACGAGGATCTCGTAACGGACCAAGAGGCAGACGAGTTCATGTCCAAGTCCATCTACGAAAAGCTCCCAGGCGTCTCGAGCACCCCCTCGCGACCTAGGAAACACAAAAATGTCAAGCGTAAATCAACAAAAGTCTTACATGAACATTTCGAACCAGGTACCATGATCCGGGAGATCAAGGCGCACTCGGACAATATCACGGCAATAGATTTTGATGTCCCATTTGGTACCATGGTGTCAGCGGCGGTGGACGATACGGTTAGAGTGTGGGATCTCAACGCCGGTCGCTGCATCGGAATACTCGAGGGACATACTGCATCGGTACGTGCACTGCAAGTATCGGACAACGTCCTTGCGACGGGATCAATGGACGCTACAATTCGGTTATGGGATTTAAGTAAAGCACATTACGACCCACAAGGCAGCCAATTCGGACGGGAAGACGAGGACGACGACGGAATCGCTTTCGAAAACCCCGATGACCATGCTATAGAACCGCCAGAGGGAAGCATGGCAGACTGCCCTCTGTTCACCTTGCAATCACACATGGACGAAGTCACGGCTCTACACTTCAGAGGCGATGTCATGGTCTCAGGTTCGGCGGATAAGACGATCCGTCACTGGGACCTTGAGAAGGGACGTTGCGTACAGACACTCGATGTGATGTGGGCAGCGGCACAGGCCTCCGTTTCTATCGGTGCTGGCGAGAGTACATGGAGACAAACGAGCCGGGCCACTCAACACTCGGCCGATTTTGTTGGTGCATTGCAGGTATTTGAGTCGGCTCTTGCCTGTGGTACAGCCGACGGCATGGTTCGCCTCTGGGATCTCCGAAGTGGTCAAGTCCACCGCAGTCTCGTGGGACACACCGGCCCCGTGACCTGTCTACAATTCGACGACGTCCATCTGGTGACGGGGAGCTTGGACCGCAGCATAAGGGTGAGTCGCGAGAATGATCCGAGAGCAGAAATTGTCGGCTGTGGTCTGCTAACCAAGTACTCCTTTTTCTAGATATGGGATCTCAGGACGGGCTCGATTTTTGATGCTTACGCATACGACAACGGCATCACCAGCATGATGTTCGACAGCCGGCGCATCGCCAGTGCCGCCGGCGAGGACGTGGTCAAGATATACGACAAGATGGAGTCGAGGCAGTGGGATTGCGGCGCGGGCATCACCGAGGCCGAGGAGAACAGGACGCCCGCCATCGTTGACCACGTCCGCATCAAGGACGGCTACATGATCGAGGGCCGCCGCGACGGCATCGTGGGCGTCTGGGCCTGCTAGATAACGCTGTATATATCTGTATATCTAGGAATGCCAATTATGAACCATCCACGCGGTTTCGCAAAGCTCGAATTGATCCCCATGTAATTTACAGTCAAAATCCCAACGCACGTCTCAGCACATATGCTGCTAGAGCTACCGCCGATTATGTGCACTTATAGAGGCGTATGCACGTCACGGTGTATGCACTAACAAGGGTTCTTGGATATCCAGTATACTACAGTAGAGCTGCCTGGACCCCATGAAAAAGCCGCTGATCTACACAGAACCCTACCTAGGTAGTAGGTACATACATACAGTACTGTAGAGCTTCTTAGGTCCGGTAGCTTACAGTACATGGTGGGTAATTGGCGGCAATTACAGGGTAAGGAAGCTACACTGACGCGTGAGTCCAGCTGCCTTGAGCCTTATCAACCTGCCAGCTCAACTCGGTAACAACGTCAATCGTTCACTCCACCAGCCAGGGCGGCTTCCCTCAACTTGTACCACCACCATCACCATCATCACCCCAATTTACGGGCGGCTTCCCACGTTCATTCCTCGTATTCAGAACTTGTCTATCTTCTTTTTAGGCACAAACACTGACTATCCATCCGCCGCACCTACATCGAGATGGATACTCTCGTGGCCCGATACAGCCGCCCGGCAGTACTCCAGCGGGAGACGTTCGAAGAGGACCAGAACGATGACTTCGCCAACGACATGGGCTCCAGCCTCTCCCTCAAGTTCGCCATGCCTCCTGTAGCACAAGTGAGTTTTCCATTCATTCCCTCGTTTCTTGCTTCTCCCATACACCTCGTGCCTTCCTACTCCTCCCACTTGATCAACCCGCCTACCTACCTTTACATGTACACAACATAACCTCACCAGACTCTAACCATGTTGCCAACAATCTAGCCCTCAGCCTGGCTCCGAGCCGCGACCGACGACCGGTCGAACCCAGACTGCCCGATAAAGATTGCGCACGGTACAACGACGCTGGCGTTCCGGTTCCAGGGCGGTATCATCGTGGCGACGGACTCGCGGGCGACGGCGGGGAACTGGATCGCGTCGCAGACGGTTAAGAAGGTCATCGAGATCAACAGCTGCCTGCTGGGCACCATGGCTGGCGGCGCCGCCGACTGCCAGTACTGGCTGGCGTGGTTAGGCATGCAGTGCCGGCTCCACGAGCTGCGGCACAAGCGGCGCATCAGCGTCGCCGCCGCCTCCAAGATCCTCGCCAACCTCGTCTACCAGTACAAGGGCATGGGCCTGAGCATGGGCACCATGTGTGCCGGCGTCACCAAGGAGGAGGGGCCCGCGCTCTACTACATCGACTCGGACGGCACCCGCCTCGCCGGCAACCTGTTCTGCGTCGGCTCCGGCCAGACCTTCGCCTACGGCGTGCTCGACGCCGAGTACAAGTACGACCTGAGCGTCGAGGACGCACTGCAGCTCGGCCGCCGCAGCATCCTGGCCGCCACCCACCGCGACGCCTTCTCCGGCGGTTTCATCAACCTGTACCACGTCAAGGAGGAGGGCTGGGAGAAGCACGGCTTCAACGACACGAACCCGATATTCTGGGAGACGAAGCTGGAGAAGGGCGAGTTCACCAACGTCACCAGTGCGCTAGACTAAACCTTTTTCCATATGCGAACGAAGAAATGGAAGGATAGCGACGGGGTGGGTTAGGCTGGGTCCTACATGGAAACGAGGAATGGCGCTGGCCAAGCTCTCCCTATTTTGTAGACAGCTGCACTAAGTTTACCCATCCCGACATGCATTCACAAGAAGGTGGCCAGAGAACCCGCCTTGTAATGAAACATTAAAAAACAGTAGGACATCGCGAGTGGAATTCAAAACTTGCGGTGTCGTTCTATAATTTGCATTGCGCCGTTATATGCTTCTAAACGACAACCCTGCATGCTGCTCCCTCTGCCGTATATCATTTACACTGCTACTCGTACACGAGTCCATCAGGTGGGGGTATCACGATTCTTCTATGCTGTCCAACGGCCACTTCCTCATAGGCAGGATGTCCATCTCGCTCCTCCACCCGGCCTCGTACATCTCGATGCCCGTCCAGGCGATCATGGCCGCGTTGTCGGTACAGAGCGCGGCGGGCGGCGACACGACCGCCAGGTGCCCGTGCCCGCGCGCCGCCAGCATCGCCCGCAGGATGTGCATTAGATACCCGTTGCTGGCGACGCCGCCCGCCACCACCACCGTCCTCACGTCTCCTCCCGCCGCATCGGCCCTGTCCGCGGCGCCACCGCCGCCGCGGTCGTCATCGCCACTGTCCTTGTTGTTGTTGTTGTTGTTGTTGTCGTGGCGGTTGCGCTTGCCGCCGCGGTCCCCGAGCGCGAACAGCAGCCGGCTGACCAGGTGCTCGAACGCGAGCCGCATGGCGTGCCGCCCCAGCAACCGGCGCTCCTCGACGTCCATCGCGCCGCGGCCCGCGGCCCGCGGCCCCTCCACCGCGCGCTGCACCTGGCTGTTGAACCCGGCGAAGTCGTACGCCATGGCCGTGGTGCCCGACAGCGGCGGCGTCAGCGTCCACCCGCGCCCGGAGTCGAAGACCCGGATCTCGTCGGCGCGCCGCGCCGGCGGGGCGTAGTCGTACAGCAGCAGCTCCGCCGGGTCGCGGCGCCCGGACCCGGACCCGGACCCGGACCCCGGGAACACGAACTCCTCGAGCAGCGCGCCGTACATGACGTTCTCGACGCCGTTGCCGGAGGACGAGGATGCGGGGGACGAGGATGCGGGGGAGGGGGACCGACGGCTATCACTGAAGTACTCCGGCGGCAGGATCGCGCGCGCGCACTTGTCGATCATGTCCCCGACGGCGATGTTCAGCGCCTGCGCCAAGATCGCGTGCGACGTCAGCGACTCGGAGCGCACGAGCAGCGTGTGCCCGCCCGAGACGAGCAGCGAGAGGAACGGGAACGCCGGGTCGTACCGTCGATGTCGATCTTCCTGTTCTCCTTCTTCTTCGCCTCCTCCTTCGGCGGTGGAGGAGGCGGCGGCGGCGGCACCCTTGCCCTTCTCGAGCGCGGAGACGAGCCTCGGCGTCAGCGCGTGCGCCTGCATGTGGTTGACGCCCAGCAGCGGCACGTCCCAGGCGACGGCGAGGCCCTTGGCCGTGTTCAGCCCCGTCGCCAGGTTCGACGTCATGCCGGGCCCGCGCGTGACCGTCACGAAGTCGGGCCTCGCGCGGGGCCGGCCGTCCACCCAGAGGATCCTCTTCTTCATCTTCTTCCCGTCCCCGTTGTCATTGTTGCTACCGCCACCCCCGACGCACGGCTCCTCGGGGGAAGCGGCAGAGGCAGGAGCAGGCGAGGCCTCCGGAAGCGACCGCAGCGCCCTCCGGACCAGCGGCGCCAGGTGCGCCGTGTGCGACGCGACGGCCGTCAGCGGGTGCACGCCCCGGAAGGCCCGGTTGTCGGACGTGATCTTCTCGTTGAAGTGCAGGCGCGCGGCGCCCGAGGGCAGCTTCTCCAGCACCGCCACGCAGGTGTCGTCGCACGAGGTCTCGATCGCGAGCGTGAGCAGGTGTCTCCGAGGGAGCGGCGACGATGCGGGGAGACATCTCAGGCGTGAACTCGGGCTTCGCGGAAGAAGATGGCGGGCCGGAGGCCGATGGGCCGAGGAGCCTCGCAACAGGCTATGCGCCTGGACGCACGGCCGGGAGAGGTACCATGATGTGCTCATCAAGGTTTGGTTCCTGGTAGTAAGTAGAGGACGGCCTACGTAGTCAGACTTGCCGCATGTAACAGTGTATGGTTCATGAGAGCTGGCCCGCGAAATATTGGGCGCCTTATCTTATCGCGATGTCCCTATCTTTGAGTGCCGGGTAAGTCTCCCCAGATAGGGGTCCAATATCACGAAGTAGCCCACGTGGATGACGGTGCCAGCATAATAAGCCAGACTCATGAACCATGACGAATTGAGTACATGGTTATACTACTCTTCATAGGTTGTATATCTCCCGTTATAAGAGTTCAATGACGTGGTCTCGACGTCTGGCCAACAACGACGTACTTTAGCACTTGTATCACTTTTAGTATCCTTAATATCATGTTCCCACAACCTCTTCTTCGTGGATAAAGGTCGCCAGGATGAATAGCCCTTCGGAAAGCGCAATGTGGAAGGGGAAAGCCGGTTACCTTGATATAGTCTTGTTCATAATATAAGTCTAGCTCGCGGATTAGCTAACATGACCGTCATATTCTATCTGATAAAAACTAGCTATTCGATACGTTACGTACCAACTTGGGGAGATAGTGTGAGATAAGAAGCATTGGGCTTCACGACTGAGCATACGGGTGATGAGGTGCCTTTATTGCGGATGCACCACAGGAACGGAGATGGGGAGGCTCGCTAAACGCAGCTCGATGTTATTCGGGGTGTCTAACCTATCTACGCGTACGCTGTTATTTTATTATTGCTTATTCGAGACCTCTTATTCGGAGTTATATTGTCAGAACTGAGGGAAAGGCTCGATGGCATGAGCCGCAATGCCTAGCCTCAGTTGTATATTCAACTAAATGGATAGGAGGATGAATTGCTTCTTAAACTGTTGGTCCAGCGTTTCAAGTTCGACTTCCCACCGGGAAGAAACGCTGCTTGGGATGTCGGCATCAATCTGCCGCCAAGTCGGAGCCTTGGGTACTGTGTCTGCAGTATACAGGACAGACGCTGATCACTCTCTTCCCTTGTTTACATCCCCGCCCCATCAATCACATCGCCGCTCTGCCTTTGCAAGCCTCTAGCGGTATCCGACAGTCGAACCGCCCATTGAAGTGGTGCGGATTGCTATGGATGCGCTATCGCCGGCTTCTCATAATATGTGCGCCAATAAGTCGTATCTCAATAGGGCTGGCACAAGCGCAAGCGTACACGCGCATTGACATTCTGCCGTCCTTCTCGGAGGACGATCCGTCGCGGACCGGCAAGCATCGTTATGCGGGGTTGGAGATGTTGAGACAAGAAGTGTCTCAGCACTTGCGACACCGTAGACTTTGCCTGAGGTCCCGATTATAAGCCTCACATTAGCTGCTCTGCATGCACATCAGTTACATCCTAAGTGTATGGGCTACTACTCAGCTATCGATTTGCGGTTACCATTCAACTTAGAATGCGTCTTGGTGCTTTCGCGGGGGCTCTTTGGTGCGGGATGGTTGTAGTTCTGCCGGCCACATAACCAAATACACCTAGCCAGGCCTATAGGAGCTATATCGTAATCGTGCATAGCTTGTTATCTTGTCGCTTTGTGCGTACATTAGACTCAATATCTTACCCCTAGGTTAGACAACTAGGTGGCGGGAACACCATCGCACCGCATGGGAGGCTTCACGAGCAGAGAGTAGGAGTAGGCACGTCGTCTTCACACTTGACGCATCGCATCAAATACACTTCATTCTCGTAACGTGGAATCGTCGCATTCCGCAAAACATTAAGTCCCTAATTTTTAACTACCTGCCTAAGTCCTTACGCCAGCAAGAACCAACTCAACCAACTGACCCCGCCAACCGTCACCACCAGAGCCAGGGACGGCACGCCAGCCGTCAACCCCCCGCCGCTCTCGTTGGCGGGACTTATGGGCGACTGGCTTGCGACAGCGACGCCTTCGCCCGGGGCCGTGGGGGTCGGGGCCGCGGCGGCGCTGACGCCGGCACCGCCGAAGCCGTCGCTACCACCGCCGAACCTGCCGCTGCCGAAACTGCTCGGGCTCGCCGTTAGGAGGACGCTCGTCAGCATGCCGGAGGGCAGGAAGCTGCTGTCCAGGCGCAACGGGGACCCGGTGGCGTGCGCGGCGCCGCTGGGAATGGGGAAGGGCGCCGTCGCGGTCCCGTTCCTGTTGTTGCCCCCCGGGCCGGGCGGCGGGAGGTGCACGTCGCTGCCCGGCGCCTTCGTCTTGGGCGCCTCACTGTCGGAGGGATGGGCCCCGCCGCCCGAGCCCTGGAGGAAGCCCCCAGACACGGAGGCGCTGGCCGTCACGACGGCGGCGGCCGAGCCGGTGCTGTCGACGGAGGTCAGGATCGCGGTGCCGTTGTTGGCTACTGGGGCGGCCGTCGCGGTGGCCCCCGGGGCCGTGATGATCGTGGGGATGCCCTTGGTTCCCGAGGTGGCAACGGTGGCGGAAGACGAGCTCGACGATACGCCAACTGTCTCGGCTACTGATGAGCTCGAAGTTGCTCCCGCGGTCTCTTCCACGGATGAGACCGACGTCGCCTCCGCGAGCTCGGTCGTGAACGTCGAGGAGCTCGTGAGGATTTCAACATCTCCTGACGTAGTAAGTGTGGGGACGGAGGCGAGTTCTGTGGTTTGTGAGAGAGTTTGCGAGAGAGTTGGGTTCGCTTCTTCTGTTGATGATGTCGCGGTATCCACGGCGGGCTGAGAAGGGATTAGCATCGCGGACTTCTAGGCAGTCGACGAGTGAGTTTAGGTGGGTCTGCACGAGACTTACAGCTTCTGTCGCTACAGCGGCACTCGATGTGGTTTCGAAGACGAGCTCGGGCTAGAAGGATTGTTATGTTAGTTCGAAGCTGACCATCGAGCCCCCGCAGGATCCGAAGGGTTCCCCCAAGTCAAACGTACATATTCCGTGGCCGCCTCCGTCCCCTCTGCGGTCGTCTCCGCTTCCGTACCGGGCAACGGTATCTCGGTGGCGACAGGCTAGACGCTACTTGTGAGCTAACCAGAAAATCCCGCCCTGGCGGGGACCACAAACCTCTTCTGTTGCGATGACCGCGCTCGTGCTCTCTACCACGCTTGCTTCCTCTGACGCTAACTCGCTCGCCGTAGTGGGCTCCAAGGTGGGTGCTGTCTCTGTGGGCAGGGCGACCAGCTCTCCCGTCGTGAGGGCCTCGCCGGGGAGGGTCTGCAGTTTGGCCCCCACGCGGCCCGCCGCGACGGCCAACGTGGCGGCGATGATATGTTGCAAGTATCTCATGTTGGGAAAAGTAGTTCTACGGACTCGTCGATTATTCGTAGTATTAATAGTAATATAGCTAACTGAGCCGAGCTGGTTGTATGCGTACACTTCAATGAGCGTGAACTGCGACTGGCTAGGTAGCGATGGAGAAGGATATCTACAGGAGCAAGAATGACGACAGCTCGTCAATGAATGGAGACGGCTGCTAAGAGAAAAGACACTGCCCGGCAGTCGCTGACCTGCAGACGAAGAGAATGGGCGATGATTAGAGAAGGATATAATTACACAGCGAGAAAGAAGCTTGAATCGAGAGATGATGGAGATATTGAGAACAGAATAGGATCCGGTAGGATGGGACCAGATCTACTAAAAGCTGCTTAGGTTATAGAGACCCGGCCAGTCGGCCTTGTTTCCCTTAATCTCCACATCATGGTGGTATGAGATCGCAGTTGTAGCCGTATCTGGACGTCGATGCCGTCTCGGACAAGGAAAGGCATTCAGCAGGTGAATTCCTACTGATTTCTTGCCGCCATGCGGGCGAGACCGCTCACTGGATGGCAATGGCGGACGCTAGATCCACATCGGACAGATCTACGTCTCAGACACAGTCAAGGGTGAGCTATTGCGAGACGGCGCGTACGAACCGCATAGTCTGTCAAACCACGCGAAACATATAAGAACGGCCAAGTGTATTCAGGATACGCAGTAGGCAATAACCCACATTAGTGCCAAGAGAACTGACATATGACAACAGAAACATCACAACGCGCAGCTGCGACAAAATGCGGGAGCATCCGTTGCTCGCTGCATCCACAACATGATATAGTTACCCTCTATATATAGAAGAGACCCTTTATATAGAGGATGCCTAATCAGCGGATCACAACGGAGCGACCAAAAGATTCTAGACCACGAGCTAGACGGCGCAAAGGACGTCTAATAAATTCCAAACAATTAATTCATCCATACTCAGACAGACTATACCCGGCCGCTAAAGATGGTTCGAAATCTCGCCATGTCGGCTGATATCTGAGCATCCTGGGGTGCATCGGTCTCTTGGCTGCGTTGCGGCTCCGACACATAGCATGATGGGCCCCTTGAGGACAAGGGTCTGAAACCCCGCTTCATTCAAACGTTTCTTAAGCGAACCAGACTTCGGACAGAGAGCACCTTGTCGAATTTATGGGAATGAGGAAAACGTCACCTTGCCTTTTACTGATGGACCGGCAGGACTGATTAACGAAAATGAGGGTTAATATGGAGGCACAATCATTGTGCAGCTAGAAATAAGCATGCCAAGAGCCGGGCGCTTTTCTCCTCTGAGTCCTTGGGCCTCTTTTAAAAACCCACATCCAGTATGGTGCACGCCGGCGGCTAAATTGAAGCTAAAACACGCTACGAAATGTTTCTAGACGTTTTTCGGAAATGAAACTCTGATTAACCCTTGGCAAGATTAGCAACCACCTCCAGTAAGGGCGAGGACTAAGACGTGGCTAACGACCTGTAAAAGAGCTGAAAAACATACTGAGTACCGGTTAGATGCGAGTGAGATGATGCTGTATTGGAAGGATGTCTGGATTACAGTCGACAATCATGACTCCTAGTCCGTTCCTTCACACTGAAGATGGAATTTCTGCTGCTTCATACATACATCATTGACTCGCTACAGGATGCCGTTCGCGCCGGCTCTACGGTGTTGAACCTGAAAAGAACGCACAATAGCAGCATCACTGAGTTCGTACCAGTCTCAAATACGTTTGCTGAGGCCTGTGGGTGTTCACGTCGTCGCCTCCAAACGAGGACAACGAAGGCGGTGTACTTGCTTCTACCGACGTTCCTGCCTGCATCGCATCAACATAGGCCAGAAAACATGTAACTAAGATGTAACACTTCATGTTCTTATAGTCAGCGTCGATGTGCGACAAGAACAGCCCTAGATATCCGTGAACTGCGCTACGTATCCTCTTGTAGTTGTCCGAGTTATTTTGAGTCTGCTGGTGACCTGCAAACCTGCACCATATCTATAAGCTCGCCACACAGGTAGAGGGCACACTGGCGGTAGACGTCGCGAAAAACCCCAGAGCCTATGATCTGGAGGCGTCCGAAGTCGCTGTCTGTTGATCACGCTAGGGGTCTAAGTAAGAAGAGCGAGGTGTTAAGGCAAATCTTTCGTGGGCTGCTGAGGGATGGATCGGAAGCTGCCTTGATGGCGAAAGGATGGTTTAGTCTGAGGATGAATCTGTGGACGAGAAGGTCGAACATATTCATTTGGAAAGGAGGAGGTGGAGCGCTGCTCATTCTGTAAGCTTCGATGAAGATATCACAGTTTTTGAAGACCTCCTTGAACTCTGCGCTCAGCCTTAAAGCCTCCTCATAAGACTTGTCATTGCGGACACGGTTGGTAAATCGGGGGATCTTCAATCGAGCGGGTATTGTCTCCATCAGCAAGATCTGTATTGAACTCTGCGTGAACTGATCTAATGGTCTTGCCCGGATTGCTGCTAGGTCTGCATCGTCCGCTGTCAAGTCTGAGTCCAGGATATTCGACGGTAGTGGACAGTCATAGTCATCGATAGTAATAGCAGGCATTATGCCGTCGTTCATGCTTTCTTGAACCCCTATTTCCAAGATAGCAGCCCAAAGCCGCCGTCGTCCCTCCTCGTCTCTGAGGGACGTAGGTGACCATCCTGTTTGGCCCGATCAACATGTATACCCTTTTGCATAGCCATCCTGACCAAGGATCCTGACGATAGCCATGAAGCGTTGTTGTGGAACAAGAATGATTGGCGTGCGATTAGCCACAGACAGTACATCCGTAGGTCTTCCAGGCTAATCTCGGCAGTCCTTTTTGGCGAACCTAGTCGCACCGAAACCGCCTTCATCCACCGTATTACCGTTGAACGAGGTGTTGTAATGCCATGTGAAGAGGTAGTCGAACCGAGGCACATGACCAGTAGAAGTATGGCGATGAAATCCTCATCCGAAGAATCCGGGTTCTGCTAGTACGCGTCGTAAGCATCTCGGAAATGCGGGACATCCAGAACCTCGAAAATCGCCTGGAACGAACGCAAATATGCTTGCACAAGACGGTCTGACACGGCGCGAACCGGGACCGAGTCTCTAAGAGAACAAGAACCAGAAACAAGGAGAGATTCTTGAGTTTTTACATGTCTGCAAGCAGTTCGGCATTTCTCGAAGACAGACAGTTGATCTGCGGACCCTTTCAGGTCGGATGAATGAATGACCTCGGCAACCTCAGGCAGCTGCGATAGATTAGATATAGTTTTAGGTACGAAATTGTATACGAGATCAAGGCATTTCCTACTATTTGGACGGCATTGGCCCAGTGACTCTGTAAAAGGTTCCTTTGGAAAATAGCCCGCGTACGGATGATATGTTAACCAGAGTGCGCGAAATATCTGTCGCAGATGGGGGCACTGGCCCGGCTGGAAAGGCACTGTACTCAAACGAGCTAGGATCACTCATGTTCAACTCCAGCAAGCCTTCCGGTGACGACAGGGACATCAAAGATACACGTGCCGAGTTGCCCTCATAGAAAGCTAAGGTGGTCAAAAAACCATTTTCATGCTCGAGTGACTGGGGAGATTGGTAGGCGGGCACAGCGAAAGCCTCTGGCTTGGTGATATTGGTGTCTGGTTGAAAGTTAAGAACCGCGTCTCTCTGGCTTCAAAAGGTGCGCGTGTTGTCGCCTGTCTAAAATCGCCGTCCTACGCGCAACCCTCAATTCTGGCTTTGAGGCATTGTCGGCATGGCTCTTGACGATCACACCTATTCGAGATCAGCATTAGCTCGGTTCGAGCACGACCGAATTACCGCGTGTTACTTGCTTTATCTTCCTCCTGCGACATTGTAAGCAGGCCAGGCATGGTCGCCTCTTCTGCCTCAATGGAGGCCAAGTGCTCCGCAAGGCTTGCAATCCAGGAATATTTATGATAGCAAGGGGTTCATAGCTGTAGTCAACTAGATATCCTAGCTTTCCTCGGGCTTGTTAAAAGTCTGAGTTGCCAGCCAAACCGTGGGAAGCGTCGTGCAACCCCTAGCTGCAATGCGGCCTGAAGCGGTCTGCTTCAAGCATGAGAGCCTCGTCCTCTCAGACTACCCCATTGCCGACCTTCTAAGACATGGCGAGTCCTGATCTGCGAGGCTGTATGTAATGAGGGTCATTGCTCCCATATTCCCGTCTGCAGAACTTAGAAATAGGCACAGACGCGGCATAAATTGTGCCGGAACCAATTAATCAGCCCCGTTCGTGCGTTTTCGAATCTTGTTCCGACATCTAGTCCCAGGCAGTTTGGAATTGTTACTGTAAAAGGTACGAGTCAACGTGATTGCGCTTCCTAGTCAAGTCAGATGGGGGCCATATGACTGCATTTCGGGATGGTATTTAGCTCATTTTGTTACTTAGCACAAGACTGTGCCTCCGCCAACAGTAGCATTACCACCAACCAAAGGGGTTGCAAAGCAGACACGTTACAGCGCATTATTGCAAGCGGCCGGGGTCAGTATGGATGGCTATCGCTATCTCTGAGCTTACTGCATTGCTACTAAGACCTTGGTAAAGATTGAAGATGCTGCACGGTTCGTGTCCACCTTACCAAGCTGTTCCGCTGTTGGCGCCGCGATATGAGGTTGCAGGTTGGCAAGCGGCAGTGGTCTCGTTGCATGCCTACCGCTGCGGCAGAGCCCGGAAAATGAGAAACCCCATCCCCACGCGCGCTCCTATCCTTCAGACGCCCCAAAGCTGCTTCCAGAGCTGCAAACGCGGCTTTAAGGTTATTGTCCTACTTCCTCCATAATCCTCGCAGTGGCGGTAACGTGGTAGTCTTCGTTTTCTTTGACCCCCACGTCTGCGAACGCATACATTGTAATACCAACGGCAGAAATGGTTGCGGCCAGAGCAGTGATCGAAAGCAATGCATGCTTTGCGAGTCAGAAACATGAGGGCATCGTCTGCGTCTTCGCTGGCGCCACAAGCGGCATCGGCGCCCGCACGCTAGAGAGAATGACAACGATGTTTAAGGCCCCAACCTTTTATGTCCTGGGAAGATCTTCCGCCCGTTTCGCGAAGCAGCGTAAAACCTTGGAGTCTCTCAACCGGGATTGCAAGGTCATCTTCATCGAGACTGAAGTGGCTCTGATCTCTGGCATCGACTTGGCCAGCCAGCAGATCACGGCTGCAGAAACAAAGATAGACTACTTGTGCATGAGCATGGGCGGCATCCCAATGAATGGCGCTGAGTGTACGCCATTTCTCCTGGCCAATTTGACATCCTGACTTGCAACTGACAAGGCTATCAGATACTGAGGAAGGCCTGGAGACGAATTTCGCGATCTCCTACTTCTCTCGCATGCGGCTGCTGTCAAACCTGCTACCCCTGCTTCACCAATCTCCTCGCCCACGCGTCTTAAGCGTGCTCAATGGGGGCAAGGAAAAATATATCATCGAGAATGACCTTGGTCTCGAGAAAAATTGGACCATCTTCAACGTTGTCAAACACACGACTTGTCTGACAAGCTTAGCATTCGACTACCTGGCCGCAAACAACACAAACGTCACTTTTGTGCACAACTATCCTGGTCTAGTTGAGTCCGATAATTTTCGAAGAGTTAACCCCCCCGAAGGCGCGTCCCTGCTGCACAGAATATTCCTAGCCGCCGTCAAACGCCTCGTCGCTTTGATTCGTTTCTTCATCGGGATGACGCCCAACGAGGCAGGGGAGAGACAGGTCTACCATTTTACAAGTGACAGATACAGTCCTGGCGCGTGGCGCGTTCATCAGAATAGCGAGCCCCTGCCTGCTACCAAGGCGCTGAAGCATTATGAGGCAAACGGCTGGCCGGAGAAGATCTGGGCGTTCACAATAAGTACTTGGGACAAAGCTCTTGCCAAAAGTAGAGGAGGTGCCCCCGATCAAGCGTGATCGGAACTCAGCCCGCGAACAGGGGTTTCCCTACTTCCCCCTTTTCCCATACATGCTTCAGTCGGGACAACATACGGCGTATCATTCTTGCCAATACTTACCCGTCTGCTTCCCTGGTGGGATCGCCGTTGCAGGGACAGCTCTGGCTAACGGGTTATATTGACCAGTCACAGGTCGCCGACAAGTTCAGGACTGATTCGTTCACCTCCGCTGGAGAGATTCCTCGGGGCTGGAATCGGATGTATGAACCGGACGATGGAGGCCATCAGGCTCTGATCATAATAGTTGAGCCACCTCCGCCTACCTTAGTATCTTCTCGGGGGCCATCGGGTCATACAGTAACCGGCACTGACACAGACTTAAAACGGCAGTGTACCCCATAACACGTCGTTTTGGTGTTATTTGACTGAGCACGAAATTTCCATTTATTCCTGGGCTAGATCCAAATGTAGTTACCGGTTACTGTGTGACTTCATGGCGGCCGAGGAGATATCCCGCCGCCGCCGTCTTATATATACCGAGTGAAATATATTTTAAGAGTAAAGTCAAATAACCGTACGCTTTTATTACGCGTAGTTTATTAAGTGAATAGACGTAATTTGATAGACTGTTGCCATCCGATTTCCATATTTCGGCTGCTGAATATAATGGCGGCTCAACTCTTTCGCCTAGAACCTGGCTATCTAGGGGCAGACGGCCAACTGATATGTTTTGGCCGGGGAGAAGGCGATATGGTTATAAGATTGTGGTGATCTTCTGTAACTCTCCATCGCCAGTCTTCAAGCGGCCAAGGGGCTGGCTCGCCGATGCGGTTGTGATTGTCCTGGCCAGCCGGAATTTCTCGTGGCACACCTTGCTCCTGTCCCGGAATCCGACTCTCAGGGGAGCCTGCTCTCACTGCATTGCGCGGGCATCATCGTCCGCTACGGTAGTACCTTGACGTATGGTGCCGTCAATGATAATCCCGCTGGACAGATTGTCCGCTAATTACACCCAATGGCAAATTCGACCAGGAATCGGTTAAAAAGTCCCATCCATTGCTAGCCGCACATGAAAACTGTAGTGAAACTGCTTCCGACACTGTTTGTTGAAGAGGGAACTGCGAATCAGGTGGAAGGACACACATACTTGGCGGAGCCGCCAGGGGCTCGTCCATCGGCCACGACACCGAGTTCTTCGCGGTCGGCGGCAGCTCGTTACCGCACTCCTTGTGCGCTTATCGAACGTTCTGGGGAGACGAGTCCGGAGTGCAAAAATACCCCTTTACGGATTTCTACAGAGCTAACATGCGCGGGAAAATGGCCGCACTCCACGGCGCCGAGAGAGACGTCGAATTTTCCGCTCCGGGCCGTGGGGTTTGAGTTCCTACGCACGTCCTCAGGGTCTCCGAACGTTTGTCTCTGTCCGGCTAAGCCCCGCAATCACCAAGCGGCAGGTTGTCCTTCGCGCGCTCAGGCATCCTCAGGACGCTGGCTGGTTGACGGATGCCATCTCGGTAGTCCGCTGTGTTGCTGTACCGGCAGACTCGTCACGCAAAGCCAGATCGGCGTGCCTCGGGTTCGAGTTCATCACCTAACCAAATCGTTACGTTTTACTTTAGAATCTGTAGTGTACGGGTAAAATGACAATACAGCATAAACTGTCGCAACCAAATAGACTAGAATGGCCCTAGGTCCTCTTACTCGGGTAATAGTGGTGTGACATCGTCATAGCTTTCTGTAGTTTGGATAGAACAGACATTCAACCCTCTGAATCCTAGAGATACCCAATCCTCGGGCAGCCGCCGAGGTCTTTCTAGCACATACCTACATAGGTAAGGGAAGCCCGCCCAGTCAACGCCGTCAGCACAAAATACTAGATACCTCCAAAACACAGGATCCCTGCCAAGGCCAAAAATCAATCAACTGGAAACCATCCACATGGTTTTAACATTGGTCCTCGGTGATGACATTATTGCCTATAATTCTACACCAAGACCCGCACATCGTTTACATCGGCGATAAACAGCAATATCCACTCTTGCGTCGTTACCCAGTTAACCGTCTAAGGCCCATGAGGTGCCGAACCTCCTATCCAGACCGCCCCGGTTGCAAGCGTCGGACGCCGCTTAAGAGGCCGTGTTACCCGGCGGAAGACCAGTGTTCTTCGAACTGTTTCTGCGGTCACAGGGGTGACACATTTATCCATGCCCTAAAATCTGATGGGCGTGGACGTGGGCCGATATGCGCAACATCAAGCCGTAAGATACGGTATGAGGGGATTTATCTAGTCCTCTTCCGTTGTCCCGCACGGCGTTATCTCACATATTATTACTGTCCCCGGGAGTGTTGCCCTGGGGAGGCTCCACGCCGTGGAAGGCGTTGCCAAAGGCCGAGTCGTCCATCTCCATGTTCAGGTCCAGGTTCTCCCCGAGACCGCCGGGCGTGTTGCTGAAGTCGGCCATGGCAGAGCCTGCCGTGTCCAGGTCTCCCAGGGAGCTGAAGTCGTTCTGGTCACCCTCGAAGCCCATCGAGGGCGTGCCCGTGGCCGATGCCTGCTTGCTCGAGGGTCCCTGCATTTTCGACAGGTCGCCGGCGGCAGCCGTGTGCTCGGGGACGTCCGGCGCAATGGAATCGTCCTTGGGGACCACGATCCAGTCACCGCTGCCCGTTCCCTGATCGGGCGCGGTGATGCCGTCTGTGCCATCCATCTTGACGTCCTCTTCCTTCGCGGCCTCCGCCTGCTGCGGTACCGGCTGAGGGGAAGACGCGCTAGGATTAACCGGTGTGCCTACAGTAGACTGGACGGCCGAGACTGGGGGCTGAGGTGTTGGGAAGTTATTGGCTGGCGTAGAATGTGACGAGAGACCGGTGTGCATTTGATCGAGGAGTCCAGCTGCAGTTCCACCCATGTCGATATCTGAATCTCCTATCATGATTCCACTGTGCTGCGAGCCGGCGTTGGATGGCTGACGCGACATGGCGGCGCCGACATTTGCGGCCATAGGTTGGGCCTCGGCTGCCATATTAGGATGTGCCATTGGCATAGTTTCCGAAACCGGCTCAGGCGCAGGCTCTTGGTAACCGCCATCTTGTATTCTTCTTAGATCATGAATAACCTCGGCTCGGCGACCAAGGTGTGCTTCGACCTGAGAGACGATATCCTCAACTTTCCTGTTGTGCTTCGAATGCCAGCGTGGAACCCCGTCTTCGCTCTCTTCTGCACGACCTTCAAGTTGCAGGGCATCAGAACCCGGCCCGTCTACCGCAGTCCGGAGCTCCCGCTCCGCAACGGTGAGCAACGAGTTCTGCTTGAACCTAGCCATTTTCTTGGCATGCTGCGCCTTCATTGTCTCGATTTCGGAGTTCGTAGAGTCGATGTGACTGGTAATTCGCTTGCGGAATGCGGCTGCTTGCTCGGGGTCCATCTGAGCCGCGGAGGACTTAGCGGAGGGCGACCCCTTGGCGGAAACATGAGCCTCGAAGATCCCCTCAGTAAGACCGGATAGTTCCCCTTTGAGTCCGAAGCCGAGATCGGAAAATCTTATTTGACCCATTCGATAGGGTGACGAGAGGATTTCTTCCATCCATTCATGATTCTGTCGATATCGTTCAAGGCTGATTTCTCGAGCTGTCATGTAATCGAACATGTCACCCCGAGACGTATCCTCCTCATCATCATAGACATTGTCTTGTTGAGATACGGCCATAGCAGCAGGCGCCTGACCGTGGGCAACCTGAGCAGCCCGAGCGCGCTTCGATGGCGGGCCACCCGCCGTAGGGGGATGGGGAGGATATGCCATAGACTGTGGCACCCCTCGGTTTGCCCCATACATCGGCTGCCTCGAGGGTTCCCGCGGCCAGGGAATCTGGGGCCAGTTGACACGGTCGCCCAGCATGAACTCTTTACGCTGAATCTGGCCGCACCGCTGAAGATAAGCTCGCGTCTCGAGCATAGCCTGGGTCCGGGGATCCTTCGGCAGCATGTGGACTGGGATGGCTTCATTGTTCTCGACGGGGCCGTAGTGGACAATCCAGAGGCTCGGGTCGACCTGAGGAGCATTTGGATTGTGGACATTCGAAGGGATAAGGCGGAAACGGCGCCGGGAGTGGGTTGCCATCTGTTCCCCATACGCGAAGCCAGCTTTGTGATAGTACATCTCGAGTATCTGCATGTCGTTCATTTAGCCACGCCAAATCCAGTAATTCAGAAAAACGGTTTATCTATCAACATACCACGCCGTTTCCAACCTCCTGCTGGTAGTAGGTCTCCTGAGGAGGCCATATGTAGCCATCGCTAGCGAAGTTGGTTCCCAGGAACTGTAAAGGCTGCCATGTCAGGAATATGGTGCCATTCTGAGGGCGCTCGAGATATGTCCAGAAAAAAGATGCGGCATCACGGGAAATCTTGGGTGCCTGCATCAACCAGCCCGTCACTTCTGGGGGCGAGACCTGTGCCTTGAGGGTGTATCGATAGGTGGAAATGAGATGCACATGGGGCAACTTGATGGAACATGATAGTTAGCAATACTCTATGGAACCATAACTGTTCGATTGCCCATACCAGGTCTTTGCTGACCCCCTGACTGGGGTCTGCCACGGTCGTCATGGTTTAGAGACTTGGTGAATGCAATCGAGCTCGTAGTTGTGTCAAATTGATAGCAACAGCATTGATTGACTCGTTGCGGTCCAATTGGGAAATGGATGGGTTTCAAAGCTGGCTTTAGACAGTACTGTGATACTGGAGGGAGGGGCACGTCGGCGCGACAACTGTTTGGTTTGCGGCCGATTACCTACGAGGCTGCGCGCACAGTTGGGGTGATAGTAATTGATGGTCGCGAAAGTCGCGACGAGCTTATTGCTAACTTCGTACGTCGCAGGTAAGTTTGAATGCGCAACAAATGGGGAGGGCTGAAGCGCTAACCAAATGTGGCTGTGGCTTGGATCTTTAGAGCAACTGTGGCGCAGTCATAGTTACTTGAGCTTTCGCTCATTTCATAAGTACCTTCGTACATACTTACACAGCAAGGACACACTAACATGAGCCTCCGAACATATTATGCCATTGATATCAGTAGCAACGATGGCACCCGCTACATCAATAGATAAAACACATTCTACCAAACTTATGGCACTCGCCTACCGTGGAATCAAGAAGCATTTATTTTGGCGTCTTCAGAAGTAGCCCTCTGTCAGTATTAATCTTTATGCTCAGCCATCACACCCATCCTCGGTACTAGCTTATGCTTGGTACGTGGACGCGGAAACGTTGCCACCACGGCCTGTCCAGTTGACGTGGATGTACTGGCCCTCGGGGTACTTCTCGTTCGCATACTCGGGCTTGATCTGGAAAGTGTGAGCACCGAAGTAGTCACGCTGGGCCTGGAGCAGGTTGGCCGGCAGGTCCTTGGTGCGGTAGCCGTCGAACCACGACAGCGCCGTCGAGAAAGCGGGCGTCGGAATACCGAGCAGCGCAGCCTTAGCGACGACATCTCTCCATCCGGGCTGAGCCTTGTGGATAGCCTTGTTGAAGAAGTCGTCGAAGAGCAGGTTCTCCAGGTCCGGGTTGTTTCGGTAAGCAGCCGTGATGTCCTTCAGGAAGACGGAGCGGATGATGCAACCTCCTCTCCACATGAGGGCAATCGAGGGCTTGTTAAGCTTCCAGCCGTAGTTCTTCGCCGCCTATATCCAGCTTGATTAGCATCGCCGAAAGGGGTCTTATTCAACGGGGTAATCTAAACTGACCTCTTGCATCAACTGGAAACCCTGGGCATAGGAAATGATCTTAGACGCATACAGAGCCTGCTCGAGGTCGTCGAGGAATTGCTCCTTATTGCCCTCGAACTTGGTCGAGCGGCCAACATACTCAAGCTTGGTCGAGGCCTTAGTACGCTCCGCCTTGAGGGAGGACAAGCAACGGGCGAGCACTGCCTCGGCGATAAGGGTCACGGGCATGCCGAGGTCCAAAGCGTTGATGGCCGTCCACTTTCCGGTACCCTTCTGGCCGGCCACATCGGCGATCTTCTCCACCAACGGAAACCCGTCGTCGTCGTTGAAGTACATGATATCACGGGTGATCTCGATCAGGAATGAATCCAGAACACCCTTGTTCCACTTGGCCATCACGTCACCAATCTCCTTATTGCTCAGGCCCAAACCGCGCTTCATGATATCGTAGGCCTAATAGAAACCAGTGAGCTCCATGTTGTGGCTTGTCAGATGACCGGGGGAGCAAACCTCGCAGATAAGTTGCATGTCACCGTACTCGATACCGTTGTGGACCATCTTGACGTAGTGACCAGCACCCTCGTCACCAACCCACTCGCAGCACGGCTCGTCGTTGCTCTTGGCGGAGATGCTCTGGAAGATGTCCTTGATGTGAGGCCAAGCCTCCTCGTTACCACCGGGCATGATAGAAGGACCGTACCGGGCACCTTCCTCGCCACCAGAGACACCGGAACCGACGAATCGGATGCCCTTGCTGGAGAGATATTTGGTTCGACGATTGGAGTCAGGGAAGTGAGAGTTGCCGCCATCAATGATGATGTCGCCCTTCTCCAACAGGGGAAGAAGAGCCTCGATCCAGTCATCGACAGCCTTACCGGCCTGGACGAGGAGCATGATCCGGCGAGGGGACTTAAGCTTGGAAACGAACTCCTCGTTGGAGTGAGCGCCGACGATCGACTTGCCCTTGGCCTCGTTTGCCAAGAAGTGATCGACCTTGGAGAGTGTCCGGTTGTAGGCGCAGATGGTGAAGCCGTGGTCAGCCATATTCAGGATCAAGTTCTGGCCCCTAACACAGTGTGAGCATTTCCACGAGGGCACGGGACCTAAGGCGGAACGTTGGTAATCACTTACATGACAGCCAGGCCAATGAGGCCGAGATCAGCACTTTCGGATATGTTAGCATGTCTTGAACTGCTAGCACGGAGCCGGCGGATTAGGTGATAAGGGGGAAGCGAGCTCGCCTGGGACCATTGAATGAATTGACGATGTTGGCGAGACGAGCCCTAGGACCCGACAAGCCGGTTTCAGTGACACAGGTTGTGACGGCAAGTGAACAGCTACTAGCGGCGGATGGCAAAGATGACAGGGCGGGTGTGATGGAATGGTGGGTGGTAAAGGTAGGACGAGACAGGCAGTTGAATCGTTGTCATCGCGATGAGGGGTAAAGCTTACACGGCGCCAGACATGATTGTGATGGTTTACTATGCTGGTGATGTCTTCAAGATAGGAACGGATGAGTATCACTGAGCCAAAAATCGAGTGTTATGCTGAGAGTTTGGGTGTGATGTTAAGGGAAAGAGTTCGTCGGAGGGGACGGAAGAATAATAAATAAATGTGGTCACGGTTACTCTTGTATGATGGGATTTGGAGGGGTAAAGGACATATCGCGCAGGGTAGTGTCGATCGTGGACCCCTCCAAAACCACCTCTCTTACACATTTTTCGGCGGGGCTTCCTCCTAACTCAATGCCCGGCTACACGGGTTTTACTCACCTTGCCTAGGTGTGTTACTAGGTCACCATAGCAGTGCTTTAAAGTCAAGCCTAGTACATACCTACCTACCTACATACCGTCATAATAGCTAAATGTAGCTGCATCGATGCTTTTTGAGCTTACAAAACACTCAACAGCAAACTCGAGGCCAGTGAGAGGGCACGGGAATGGTGTTATGGATCTGATGCCATCCAGCTAAACTAACACACAAAGATACCCGCACCGTTCCTGAGTACATGGCTCTTGATGCAAAAGGAATCCCCCCCTTCCACTTATTGTATCACTCCTGTTTCGCCCTGTTTCTCCGGCGGAGCAGTACATGTATGTACGCATACTACATACGGCCTCGGGTTCGTGGGATAAACGTCTGCGGCCCGTCTTTATGCTACATAATCGCGCATCAACCGGGCTGTGCTAAATCATCAGCCTGATATCTCCGTGTAGTTGCACTACAATACATCTACGGCAGGCTATCCGCACTCTAGATTAGCGTGGCTACAAGAGGCAGCTCCACAGTAATCGCCTCACATTTGGTTCTCATCCAAAGCATATTCACAGAATATTTTTACCCCAGCCTGCTATTGATCCTACTGGGCTAGGTCCACTTGGCAACCTGACCTGTCGCCATTTACCAACTGCTGCAGCTTATTGTCTCCCGCGGAGATCGGAGATAGCATGCGCTATTTCATATCTACAACTTGCTAGAGACGTTCTAGGCATCTGTCTGCTTTGAAGTTGTGTGGTCTCATATTCTAGTTTCATAGGGAGGCACCGGAAAAGGCATTCAAACGATTCTTCTCCTTGAAAATGTCTCGTCAGGAAGATGACAAACGTAAACTCCGGGAGCAGTGGGGAAGGGCTCCATAAGGTTGCTGATGCAATATCTCCTGTCCATGCAGGTGGTTGGTTGATAAGAAGATACCTTAGCAACTCCCTGACGAATGGTTTGTTTGCATACGAACAGCTTCAAAATTACATTACTCTTCGTCAGTCTCGTTATACATAGGCCGTGCATCTGGATTTGCCAAACTACCCAATCAAGATGATGAAGTTATTATATGTGGTCAGTATTCGGAGCAGACATATTAGCTAATATGGTAGCTACAACGGTGACGACTTGGCATTTTATAGCACCCTAAGGATCTGCAAGGCTGCAAGGACCGAATGCTGCCTCAACAGAACCACATGCAGACTTGTAACATCCAATTGGACCCAAGATGGTAGCACTGTTCTCGGCCCTTCCCAGGTTGCACGGATTTCCGGCCCTATAGGTATCCAACGAAGGCTGTTGTAGTTGTAGTTATTCCGGGCTAGCTCACTGCGAGTCTAGGGTCAACCCGCCGAACCAGGAGTAAAGATATGGCGAGGCAGAGCTAACCCATAAACTCAAAGAAAGACACTGTAGACGGAATCTGCGACAGAGCGTATGTTTAGAAGGTTTAGGAAGTGAAGGACTCGTTTCAATTGGAGAATGAACAACCTTTTGCATTGATCTCGCTTTGGCTCAATAGGGCGGCATTGGCTACTTTTAACGTTCGGTAGGTACAGTAGGTGGTCAAGGCTTCGCTTGCCCAGCCACATGTAGTTTCCAGCCACACCATTACCTAACGTAGTAGAGAACTTCGACATTCAGGTCAAGGCCTTCCAAGAGCTTCGTTCGTCATAAACCCAGCAACAAAAAGGCAACAACTGATATTCACGCTGCACAACATCAACCGCTTTCTAATACCCCTACGCTTTGAACCAGAAACAACGAAATTGAAGAAAAGTCTATCGCACGCTTGGAAAAGGCTGGGCTCGTAGGTACGTGTTGAAACCGCAAACAAAAACCCAACTCTTCGCGAGGGTCGCACAGCAAGTTCATCATGTCCTATCCGCCACCTCCAGGCTCGAACACCACCTCGACCTCACTTCCCCCACGCCCGCCGCCGTCCAAGATCCCCGGCGGCTTCAAGTCGGCCTTCTCGCCCGTCACGGCGACAGCGCACACGCCGAGCCCGGGGCCTATCGGTCCGTCGCCGTACGCCGCGCCGCCAGCAGCCTACTCCAGCGCGCCGAGCTACCCCGGCGCCGCCGTCGCTCCGCACTATGGCGCGCCCTCAACATCCGCATACCAGCCCTACCCGCAGCCGGTGGCGGGGATGAGCAGCAGCTACGCGTCCCACCACGCGAAGCCGTACCAGTACCCGCAGGCGGCGGGTTACCAGCAGCAGCCGTCGTACTACGGTTCCCAACCACCGGTAGCGGCGGCGCCGGCAGCCACCACTTCCTCCTACAACACACCGCCCCAGATCCGCAACCCGTTCCCGGTGCCCGGCCCGGCGGCGAAGAGCGGCGATGACTACGACACGGACATGGCGGCGCAAATCGCGCAGTGGCAGAGCGCCTACGTGAAGGACCCGAGCAAGGACGCAGGGGGCGCCACCGGTGCACGGCCGGGAGGAGCAGCCGGCCCCAACGGGGGGACGACGACGTACGCCGTAGACGCGAACAAGGCACCCGACGCCAATGCCGCGGCGGGCGCGGGGGAGCACCCGGGCGGCAAGAAGAAGACGGTGGTGCGGGCCGGCGGCGGGCAGAAGTGGACGGACGACACGCTGCTCGAGTGGGACCCCTCGCACCTGCGACTGTTCGTCGGCAACCTGGCGGGCGAGACGACGGACGAGAGCCTGTACAAGGCCTTCTCGCGGTGGCGGTCGCTGCAGAAGGCGCGCGTGATCCGGGACAAGGTGACGAGCAAGTCGCGGGGGTACGGATTCGTGTCCTTCAGCGACCCGGACGAGTTCTTCCAGGCCGCCAAGGAGATGAACGGCAAGTACATCCAGAGCCACCCCGTCGTCGTGCGCAAGAGCACCACCGAGATCAAGCCCACGACGGTCAAGGAGAAGGGCGGCGCTGGCGGGAAGTGGAAGAACAACAGCAACAATAAGAACAAGAACCGGGCCGGGAACGGCAGCGGAAGACGCGAGGGCAGCTTCGAGCCGCATCTCGGGCCCGCTGGGGGCGGCGTCACGAAGCCCGGACAGAAGACGAAGGGCGGCCTCAAGCTGCTCGGTTGATGCATACCTATCTGCGTACCGCCCCCCCAGGACGCTTACGCCTGCAGAGCGCCTCTACTACGTACGGAGTAATCCGGATTCTGCGACCGGTCGCCTCCCGATTCCCACAGGACCGCACGAATCATCCCGACCTTCGGACCATACACTCGATGGGCGCCAGATGAAAGTCGCCCGGAGCACTCGTCACGCGTACGCCGCACTGCGTAGGCGGGCGCCTTCTCTCTCCCCCACACAGCCTCGCGGGGCCTCGTTACAGTGAGCCTACGTCGCGGCCCTCCAGTTGTATATAGCTAGCGTAGTAATGGCACGAAAGCGGTGATCAGCTATCTCCTTGTCCCTCGGTAAACCAGCTGTTGGCCTGTATACTTCCACTCAATGCTACGAATGGCCTTGTAGAGACTGTGTATATCGTACGGAACGGCGTACCTCAGCCGGTTCGGTTCGGGCTCGATTACGTCTTACGCACCAAAGCAGTGTTGTCCCGGTGAAGCGTTTTAGTTCGAGCACGTTATTCATAGTTAAAGTGATTGTTTGCGCGTAATGGAAGACATAACATATGGACCAGCGAAGTATTGTAAAAGGCATATAAAGCTTTCCCAGTGCGACATAGGCAGGTCAACATAGTATACAGTAGATAGGTCAAGAGATAGGCAGGACAATAGACTCCATCATGTCCGGACTGAGGTTCGTCGTATCATCTGAAAGAGTAACCGGAAGTTATCATATGTACACTGCGCTTATCAAGCCTCCACCCCAAACAGATCGATTACTCGATCATATCGACATCGTCTCCCGCCTGGCCGTTGCTAGTCCCGGCGGCCTCGACTGGGGCATCCGCGGTACCCGCACTCGGGTTGAAATAATCGGCCATCTCTGCATCGAGTTCCTCCGCGGTCTTCTTGGGGCGTCCGTCCCGTCCACGAGGTGGGCCAGTATCAGTTCCTGCTTCACGCTTGGCCCCGGGGCGCCTTCCACCACCACCGCCACCGCCACCACGTCGGCGCGGTAAGGGGCTGCGTGATCCTCTACCAGGCACGTACCGGTCGACTCCTCGATCGTTGTCTGAGCGGCGCGGAGGAGAAAGCGAACGCGGGCGCGTAATGCGCTCTGCCAATGGCCTTCCCGGCATGTGCGCGGAGTCGAATGGGTTGCGTCTAGGGGCCGCCGCTACGAGACTTAGGCGAATCGGCTGACCTAGAAACGAGTCAGCTCCAGCCTCGATATGCGGAAAGGGTGATTCGATGTACCCTTTGCGTTTGCACCGTTGAATTCCCGAATAGCTTCTAGTGCATCCTCCCGATGGTCGTATGTAACAAACGCCGTACCCTCGGAACGTCCGGCGCGGTCATATAGAAGGTCAAGCTTGACTACAGGTCCTATCTTGTTGAAGAGCCCCTGTGTGGCGTCAGAAGTGTTGCTGGGATGACATTGTAGCGTCGCACTCACATCAAGATCGTCTTCAGTAAGCTCGTAATGCAGATTCTCAACCCTAATCTTTGTACCCCGCTCCCTATAGAGGCTGTCAGAACGATGTAAATAAGGAGTTATCGTGAGGTCCACGCACTCGTGTCTCTCCGGCGAGTCTCTTCTTCTCGAGTTTCGAGGTCGTCCGTACGCTGCTATTTTGGTTGGCCACTCGTCTGCTAATGGGACGAATAGACAAGCTTACAGTGGGAGTCTTCGAACCTATCGTGGACCCATGCCCTGTGCGTCGTTCCGTCAGCTCCCGTCTTGCATGCTTTAGCTCTAATCTCGAAAGAGTCTGGTAGACGTACGTATCCATGCTTCTCGAATCATCTCTAGTAGACTGTCTCGCGGAACGAGATTGCTAGTTAGCGGTAGTTACATCAGGCATATACCATCACCGATCGGAGTCCGATGGCATCGAGCGCGTGGTCCTATGGCCTCCGATGGGGACCCGAAGCTGGCAGGTGTCAAGTATTGTAGGAGAGGAAAGAATCCACCTGCGAGTTACCACTTCGTAAGCCTCTCAAGCTACGTAGACGTGTGCATGGGCATTGTATCTTTCGGAGTCACTTACCTTTCTTACGCCATCGCGGGGATATGAATCATGTTCCCGCGGTTGTCGTCCTCCTCGGCTGGGTCTGCGTCCCCGAGGTCTGGAGCCCTGTTTTCGTTGCTATTCACATTGCATTGTTAGCGAGCCTCGTCAATGTGCTATTAATAGCGACCGCTAAAGTGCCAGAGGATAAGGTACGGCTGTTCAAGTAAGATGGTTGAATTCTTACCTGAGATTCAGCAACAATTTCGTCCAAACTGCGATCCATATTGATGATAGTTTTGTAAGGAAAATGAAGGCCGACTGTGAGTCGATATTGCTATGATTTATAGCAAGGAAAGCACCAACGCGGCTGAGAGATGCATATGCTTACAGATGTGAAAAGTGGAACAATGAATCCTGCTGCTTGGAGATAGAGACCGTGTGTAGTACTTGACTTCACACGGTACTATTTTGGTTGGTACCTACTGAAGTCAAATTTTGACTAAACATTAAAACCCGTTGTACTACAGACCTCGTATATCGACTTTATGCTCCGTAGATCATGAATACCTACTTATCCACCTATCTAGTTACCTGATTACGTAGGTAGTTTATTATATGCATCTTTCGCTACGTATGTTGACGAGGTCATTCGGCTGTGCGTATCTCCGGGTCAGTATGATCAGGCAGATATCGGCTTCCAGCTCATGAAGCTCTAGGAGTGTGTGTCTAAGACGTTGCCATCCCGCTCTAACATAAGCTATACACCCACGTTACAATTATGTTCAGGCGCGGCAGTATGATGCATCCGTCTTGCTGGCTCAGAGAAGTCTTTCGGCTAGACGGTATTCTGTTGAATCATGGACTAGACCCATCATGCTAAGCCTATAGAGAGGCAAGCTCGAGGTACGTTGATCTTAGTAGTAAATGGCTGCGGTGCCTTTCCGGGGTGTTCTTCAGGACCGACTCCGTTTGTTTCTGGTATCGTCCGAAGGAAAAGACCAGCCGTTGAGGCCGCACCGAAATGGTCGTCACAGATCTCAACCTCTTCTGTTCCATCTCTCAGAGCAACTCCTTCGTCGTTGTTAGGGGCCACACTAAGCGATATTGTTGGCGTTATTCTACGACTCTGCATGTTCTCCTCCGTTAAGTAAGGTTCGATGCAGAACAGCACATAGGAGCCTTGGGTGACAAGGCCTTCGGAAGGGTTAGTACTGTTGCGCTCTTGGAAGGCCTTTATGAACATTTCGATATCTTCCTGTTCCGGTTGGGTGTAGCTTGTCTCGGGATCTAACGATAGCAAACCCTGCTTCAGCCCCCAGCCACCGCCACCAGACACTATATGTACGTTAGCATGTCTATTGTGGTAGTAAGACTGTCTCACTTACAAATCTTGTGTAAGCGGCAACCGGAAGATGTCAGCTTGGAGAAAACTTCCGCGGACTCAGTAGCCAACTCAGCTTCCGAATGTGATGAGTTGGCCCGAAAGACCCTGAGGTCTGAAAGCCTTTCCGCTTTTACTACATGAGGCGGTATGACCCAAGCCCAGACACCGATGGGACCAGATGAAGAAGGCCCATGGCGCTTTGATCTTGTATCAAATATCTCGGGTATGAGCATTTCTAGTTCCTTCGATGCCGGGGTTGCTGAGCCATCCACCTCGACTTGTCGAAGGATATTCCCTAAACCAGCAATGATTTTGCGAGGAGGTGTCAATGGCAATAATGGCAAGAAAGGGGACGTGTGATTCACTGAAGTCCCCCTAGGAGATAACCTTTGCGTCTGTTTACGCCTCGTCATACCAAGCGTCAATGATTGGCCCGGCTCCTTACGCCATCGACTCGCAAATAACGTTGACCGGCGTCCGGTCTGAAAGACAGTGTTGGCGAGAGGTAAAGTGACGTCTAGTGGCCTAGTATCCCCAGTCAAGGGACTGGATAGGAATGAAATGGAAGCGGCCTTCACTTGTTCAACGTTTGGAGTGAATGTACTCGTATCCCATAAATCCGGGAGAATACTGCTCGTTGGACTAGATAGGAATGAGAAGCCCCTCTGCGGATCACAGAGTGGGAGAGTTGAAGCGATGCCATCGGTTACCCCAGCCAATATGTTCACCTGGAAAGCGGGTTCTTCGCTGGACGATGGTTCGTACAGCGTCTGGAGCAAACTACCCATGAAGCTTTGATCCTCTAGCCATGCTGCGAAGTCTTGGGTGGCCAAAATGGCTGCATGGTGGTCGGACTTCTTGCCTACTCTCAGAGACTGGCGCGTAATATGGTTTTCAATTCCCCTTAGAACTGCGTCCTAAATGAAAGTCAACTTCTGCTCGACGAAATAATGGGACAAATGTCACCTTGGGGGCATTGGGCGAGACACTAAGACTGAATTTTGTCACCGCCGCTGCCTGAGAGGCAAACGGTCTGCGCCAGCCGTGAGCGCATTTGTTATAGGCGTTGCCGTTAACTATTTGACGCCGCATAGCTTCGATGTTTCCAGGAAAGTATTATTCCCAGGTGTCATCCCGAGTACAGTTGGAAGACATCACCCCACGGAAGCCAAGCCTCGAAGAATTAAGCTAAGGGGTACTTTTAACCAATAGCAAAATTGCGCTAGTGAGTTGTGGCTGAGTATGTAACACAAGGCTTCTTATGAAATTCAGGGACATTACCTGCTCTGCCTGCCTACTTCAACCTCTAGCATAATATAGCTCTGATTTCTTAGATTCTGTTGCCGGTCATTACTTAAGTATGCTGCGTTTGATTGCCCGCGGTTCATAACCAGTATATCCGTCCGATAATTCAATTAAATTTTCAATTAGACCATCAAGTACCTCAATTCAGAGAGTTCTAACTAGATTCAAACGTCTCGAGATCTTACCCAAGTCGCCTAGATTTCACCAATAATCGCCCTAAAGACGCAAAAAAGCAACAACGCTTACTCCATCTACCTAATCGTAGGGAATTATTTACCTCTCGTCAAGAACGCCGCCACACGATGTTGTGTGGCTAGTGAGGTTTAGAGTATGTTTGTTATATAAGGGTTCTATCTACATCCAGCAAGAGGGAGCGGTACTAGCCAACCATATGGGTTTATTTGGTTGTTGCTTCCCAAGCTCATCTACAGCCTACGCGCCCTTGCCCCAGTCAATGGCCGACCTCACGATCCGGAATCTCACCGTCACCCCACTTGAGCTTAAGCTCGTGGAACGCTTCGAGGGGCACCCAACTTCCGGCGGCGGTAGGAAGCTCGGCAAAATCAAGGACAAGCTCACCGGATCAAATAAACCACCCGTAGTGTCTCACAATGCTCAATTACAAGGAGAGCCGAGAGAACGTAGTGGTGTCTCGTTCCGGATCGGTCCTTTTGAGACTTACGCGACGCCCATCCGTACAGCAGACCCCTCTCGGGAGGTAATTCGCTTAACCTTTGAGTCGGCTGGCCATCGATATCAAATTGATGTGCCAAGCGCAACGCGGCAGAGTAGCGTCATGACAAAACTCGACAGGGGCCCGAATGAGTATACGGCGATCTATGTTGAGTCTGGCAGCTGCCTCACCATCTTCAGCTCTGCGCATCTACCAAGCTGGATGAGTGAACTTCGCGACGAATACCCTCTCTCGGCGCTTTCTCTGCCCGGCACTCATAACAGCCCCACAAGTCACGTTGCCCTGCCTTCGGTGCGATGCCAGGCAGTAGGCATACGTAAACAACTCGACAATGGTGTACGATTCTTTGATGTCAGAGTCGGTGTCAGCGCAAGCTCGACCGATCTTCCCCTCGTCCACGCCGCCTTTCCCGTCTCGCTCAAAGGCACAAAGTATTTTGCAGATATGCTGAAGAAGATCTACGCCTTTCTAGATGATAACCCGTCTGAAACTCTTATCATGAGTATCAAGCGGGAGGGCATAGGTAAAGGAACGGATCAGGACCTGTCCAGGATACTCAAAGAGCACTATTACGACGGGAAGCGGTGGTACACCGAACCTAGAATTCCAAGACTTGGGGAGGTTCGAGGAAAGATCGTCCTCCTCCGCCGGCATGAGAACCATGAGAGCCTGAACGGCGAATTCGGGGCCCGAGGCTGGGGTCTGGACGGCAGTGTATGGCCTGACAACTGTGAGGATGGCCGTCTCGGAAGTGGCATTGCCCGGGTTCAGGATTTCTACGAAGTTGACCAGAGCACTAATATTCAGAAGAAGATAGAGCTCATCCGCAAGCACCTCGAGCGCGCGGGCGAGCCCGTTTTCGTGTTGTCCGCTTCCGGGAACGACGAGGCGCCGCGGCCCTTCTTCATCAACTTCCTAAGTGCGAGCAATTTCTTCAGGGCCAACTGCTGGCCCGAACGGATTGCGGCAAAAGCGAACCCCGCCATCATCGAGTACTTGTGCCTGAGACATGGCGCGGAGGGCAAAGGTCCTCTCGGTTTACCTGTCGGTGACGCCTGCACGGGGATAGTAGTCACGGATTGGGTTGGTGGTGATGGGGATTGGGACCTTATCAGGTGTATTGTCGGGTGGAATGCGAAGCTACAGTTGAAGAAATGATGTGCCCGGTTTGGCTGTATTTTTATGTATTACATCTTAGACCTCGAACTGCATTCACAGTGGCATCTATAGAGTTGCGGGTGGTTTTGGAGCTTATATGTATGTATATCCATGGAGCTTAGACGCATTAGACAGCGGGATGCCTCTGCATATTAATTGTAATACCCTACACAATGACTAATATCATACACATATCACAGGAGTAGTGGGTAATCCGTCCGGGAAACGAGGACTTGAACGATTTATTAAATGCCCCTTACTGCCCGTGGTGCTGTAAACATGTGCAACATCTCGTGATGTTCTATACGGAAACTACCTAGGTACCTCGGCATACCTGCCAGGTACTCCATAGTGTTCCTAGGTAGGCTCTTAGCACATGCACATGGCATGAAGCAGGCCGGGGTGGAGCGTGTCTCTGGCTGGCAACTTCAGGCTGCACTTGCTATTTCCACCAAGATTCAGCATTAGCCCAGCCAGCTCCGCCGCTAACGAACGTCATCGCGAACCCGCAGTTCCACACTGTTGTATTACCGGTTCACCAAGCTTGCAACTTCCAACAGACAACTTTCCCTTCAGACCTGGTTTCTCCTCTGGCCGCCTTTGTTTCTAGTGTACTTCTATTACGTTTACTACCTCCGTATATGGGGAATTGTCACTCTTTGATCCCTTCTTTTCCGTTTTTCTTTTCTTCTGACTAACCTCCCGTGCATGTTGCCGGTAGTAAGCTTACCTGATCTGCGAATTCCAGAAGTTGCACGTTTCGAGTAATTAGGAAGCCGTCGAATAAACCCGACAAACTGGCGTACTGTATTAAGCTTCAACGGATTCGCGGCAGTAAAGCTTAAGCCATCAGGAACTCCTAGCAGAGCATATGCCCCTTTAACTACGATTTATCTAAGGTATGTATGTAGATCGCCATTCACAAATTCTGTTGCTTCTGTTTCTTCGTATTGCAGCCCCCTGGGCCTTAAACCATGACGGGTAATGGGAGCGCTTCAAACGACGACTCGGAGTTTCCGAGGAGCGGCCGGGGTTCCAAACTCCCGCGCCTGGGCCGGAGGCTACGAAAACAGGATTCTGACTTAACTTCGCTGTAGAAAAACTCAATCGAGTGTCACCAGCCTACCCACCGAGTGTTCCGCAGCCGAGCGCCATAGCCATCGCAGAAGGGATAATCAAACCGAGGCACGTCGTCCGGGAACTCTAAGCCTCCTAGGTTCATATTGGACAATCGGCAGTGGAGCGTTGTCCAACGTACTCATACCCCTTCATCGACAACTCGAGAGAGCCACGCCTCTTCTAATCGCGTGAACGCGCCATTGCGACATCGACCTGCTGCGGGCGACGCTGGTACGCCTCGCCGTCTGGGGGAGAATCGCCAACGTCTCAGCTCAGGGAGCCCGTCACCCCCATATAAGTCGAATAGGATAACTGTGCAGAGCGTGACTCCCGATACGAGCTCAGCAACCGCTTCGGGTATACCGTCACTCGTATCTAGAACGGGAGGTACTGGAAAGCTTCGCAGAGGTGGCTGCAGCACCTCCGGCACACAAGCGCCTCATATTTCCACATACGAGACGGACTCTGGGAAACAATCCCCGGCGGGAAGGAAATCATCCCGCGAGGACTATCCGCCCCTTCAGGCTTCGGAGCCAACTACGACGCAAAGCAACGGTCAAGATTTGGTCAAGGAGCCACCAGTTAACTCAACAAACATGAATGGCAAGGATGCTTCTAGGTCAATTCCATCAGAGGATGCTTCTGGGTCAATCCCATCAGAAGATGCATCGGAGCACCCTAATCATTTAGGCACAACTAAGGACGATGTCAGCTATACGTCTGCTCTGAAAGGAGGACTTAGCGACGGTGACGAGCACGGTGGGGAAAAGGTTGACAGAGTGGTCAGAGACTACCCCGACGAGTCGAACCGTCACCGTCAGGACGACGAAGAGTCCTACCCTGATCTTGACGATATGGGATTAGAAGAAGTCCATTGCGTTCAAAAGCGCCGCGCAAAGACTGGCGGTATCACGTGGGCGCCTCGGCATGTCCCTCCTAGACGGCGGGCGCAGACGTTTGTAGTACTCTTGCATTGTCTCAGCATAGTTGGAACTGTATCGCTCTTCTTTGCTCTTTGCGCCAACCCTTTCGCCTGGCCATTTCTACTCATATACCTGCTCCACGTGCTAACTTCTCGAGCTGCCACGGATGGGTCGCTCAAATACCGTTGGGAGTGGTTTCGGGGGGGCTACTTCTGGCATCTCTTCACAGAATATTTCCCAGCTAAGCTGCATAAAACGTGCGATCTGCCTCCGACGCGCAAATACATATTCGGTTATCATCCCCACGGTATCATATCGCATGGTGCCTGGGCAGCTTTCGCCACGGACGCTTTGGGTTTCTCCCAGAAGTTTCCGGGCATTACGAACAGTCTTCTGACTCTCGACTCGAACTTCCGAGTACCCATTTATCGCGACTACATTCTAGCCATGGGCGTCCGTTCAGTGTCCAAAGAGTCCATCGTCAACATCCTAACGAGAGGGGGCTCCAACGGCGAGGGCATGGGCCGCGGCGTGACTGTCGTGGTCGGAGGTGCCCGGGAGTCCCTCGAAGCCCAGCCCGGCCATTTGCGGCTGATCCTGAAAGAGCGGAAAGGCTTCGTCAAGATCGCGGTGCGGACGGGTGCCGACCTGGTCCCCGTGCTGTGTTTTGGCGAGAACGAGCTCTATGACCAACTGCCACCCAATGAGCATCCGCTCGTACACCAGATCCAAATGTTTGTGCTCAAGGTGTGGAAGTTCACATTACCATTTATGCATGGCCGCGGCATCTTCAACTACGACGTCGGCCTCATGCCCTACCGGCACCCGCTGAACATAGTCGTCGGCGCGCCCATCAAGGTCGAGCAGTCAAACAGCATGGACCAGGACTACATCGATAAGCTGCACGAGCTGTATATCGAGGAGCTGGAGAAGTTATGGGACCGTTATAAGGACGAGTTCGCGAAGGAGAGGAAGGGAGATCTGCAACTCCTAAAATAAGATCTTGTTCTCGAGGTGGGAGGTAGGAGACGGTGTTTATACAGGCAAGAGTATGGTTTACCGGTAGGTAGTGCTTACTTACTGTATCAAGGGCGCGGTTTTCGTACATGGAATGCATGGTACGCTTGGGGCAGGCATGCTACTAGGTGCTGGCACTGAAACATAATCATCACATAAGGAAGACTTGACCTTTCTCTTACATAGTTACTATAGATATCCACTGAATAGCAGCACAATTCTACAATGTGAGCGGCATATACCTACTATATTAGACATACGCAAAAGTGTCGCTCGGGCCGTCTTATATATGGTTGATATCCGTAACGCACTTTGAGCTCTGTCATGATTAAGCATTATAAGCTCGAGAGTACATCCTTGAAGCCCGATCTCCAAGAGCTGTGGTCTTGGCATACTGCACTACACGCCGATCTGCGTTATGGCAGGCACGTTAGGAACTTTGGTTAGGTATGTAGATCTCATTTCATGTGCATCGCGTATGTCATAGGCGTTGGGACGCGGAGATCAAGGTATCTTATCGATGATGTCTTTGGCACAAGCCGTTTCTGCTAGGTACCAATAAGGCAACCCCAATTTTCCGGCGCCCGACGATCACTCCTACGGCATGTAGGGAGCTACTGCTTCATAGTACATACATACTTGATATCATCTCCGGTTAGCTGAGGTGCTGGATATGTACTCGCCAAAAGCTCACTTATTACTTGATTCGTGGAGAGGCTTCCCGGACGTGTAGGCTGGAACTGAGACATGGACCGAGCATTGACAGAGATCTGCAAGATCGCGTCTTGAAAGACTCTGACGCGCTGGGGAGAAAGAGCGGTGTTATTAAATCAAGGAAGTGGTCCAGATTTTCCAAGACTCCCGCCGGTCCCCCTTCCCCCTCCCCCCCAGATTTCTTGGGCGGCGTGCATCCGGGGAATCGGAATCGGAGCCAAGATCCACCGGCGCGCCGCCCGCATATCGCAATTCGTCCAGTCGACGGGGTCATCCGGTTTTCTTTTCCCAGGTGTGCTCACGCGCCGCGGCCTTCGTGCATGTTATGCAAAGACATGAGTGCTCATGTGTTGTCACATAATTTACTGATCTAGCTTCGTGGGGCAACTGAGATCTGTTACTAATCCCTTACTTGCTCATTTTCGGGCACGGGGTCAAAGACTTTTTAAATGGTCCCAATTACAGAGGTTCGTCCTGAGTTCGCGACCCCTATTCATTACCGGTAGATCCGGCTACAGGGCAGGTTTTGTCCCACCGTAAGATGACCCCAAACATGATCTCGTCTGCCGTGCGCGTCCCATATTTACTAACAGCTGAGGTTGTCTGCATATATCTAGGTAAGCATTGGAATTCAGGATTGCATAATGCCACAGCTCAGCAGGACTGGTTATGCAGACTTACTAATGAAAGTAGGTATCATGAGTTTCTTGTGTACCTGGTTAAATTTCGTATAATAAAAGTAAAAGATCGGAGGTGCTCTTGCCGGGCTCGCATTAAAACCGGGCTAGACAGGCTTAGCGGGCATGATAGCCCCGTTTCTAGCGTTCTAGTGCTCGACCCCCCCTAGTCCGGAACCACTGAACCAGCTGCAAGGCGAGCAAATGACATTCGACAATGGGTCCGGCATAGCTCACCTTCTCCCTTCTTACCCACAACACTACTCATACCCTTTACATGCCCATACCGTATCTGTGATGGCATTGGCCCAGCATGGGCTTTGATTCCCATATGATTCTTGAAATCCCTTGTTAGCTTATTAGTGACTTTTGAGTACTTAAAAATATGCCCTCTCCTTTGTCTAGTAGCCAAAAGTCGTCCCGTGTATCATCATCTACGCCCGCATCATCATCATCATCGCTGCCACCACCACCACCACAGCCACCGTTACCGATTCCATCACGACGAGCAAACGAACAGGCGCAGCGGAATCCGTATCGGGGCAAGCTTTCATTGGCTGTCCCACAAAGCAATCCGACGAGGGCGAACGCGACTACGGCACCCAGCCAACTCGTGAATAGCGTACTAGCACCCAATTCCGCGACCTCGCTCGACTTGTCTGCCCCTTCGTCGACGACTTCAGCCACCACCAGCTTTAGGGTAGAACGGGCCGCGGATGTAGGTGGTGGTGCGTCGTCGTCTACTTCTGGCCCAGCTCGACGCTCCGAAGATATCGAGATGGATCCCATCACGCCGGCAGGTCACCGCCGGCGCCGGAGCACCCTAACTGCCGGTGGGAGCAGCAGTCCCCACGGCCAACACCAACCTTCAGCCTCGCGTGCTTCGCGGGGGCCTTCCAACAGTCTGGGGAATCCCGCGCTGGAAGGGGAGGTCAAGATATCGGAGGAGGGCCGCGATGGGGACGCATCCAAGGAGAGCCCTAGCGATGACAGTCTGTCCGACGAGGATCTGCACGATGATGAGGAGACCGGTCTCACGAAAAAGGATAGGAAAAGGAAACGGTCCAAGCGGCGACGTAATACCAGGTTAGACCAACGGATAGCCCGGGACAAGCTCTCCGATGAAGAGCGGAAAGAGGCGGATCAGAACGTCGCTAGGAGCTTGGCCATAAACGCCGTCTTGATCGGTCTATGGTATCTCTTTTCCCTTTCTATCTCCCTGGTACGTGATAGATTCGCCCCTCTTATACCCCCTTTACCTAGCACTCGGCGGCCGCAAGCGCGCGTGTGTGCTTGTCGTAAACATTGTCCGATTGACTGACATGAACTTAATTCCGCAGTATAATAAGTGGATGTTTGACTCGGACAGACTCAATTTTGCATTTCCCCTTTTTACGACATCGATGCACATGCTTGTGCAATTTTCCTTAGCCTGTCTAGTTTTATACTTCGTCCCGTCCTTTCGACCAAACAATGTGCCGCATAGCTCAGATCTCGGCCGGTCGAGACACGAGGCAGAGCCCGAGCGACCGGCAATGACCAAAATGTTTTACCTGACGAGGATAGGGCCGTGCGGTGCCGCAACAGGGCTGGATATCGGTTTGGGGAACATGTCCCTGAAGTTTATCACTCTCACTTTCTACAGTACGTCATTTCCCGTTGCACTTGACCCAACACAGAGCAGAAGAAGCTAACTATAATCAGCTATGTGTAAATCCTCCTCTCTGGCCTTCGTATTACTGTTCGCCTTTGTTTTCCGTCTCGAGACGCCGACATTGAAACTGATCGCTATCATCGCGACTATGACCGCTGGCGTGGTTATGATGGTAGCAGGGGAAGTCGAGTTTAAGCTGAACGGCTTCGTCCTCGTCATATCAGCCGCCTTCTTTTCCGGCTTCCGTTGGGGCCTGACCCAGATCCTCCTCCTTCGCAATCCAGCGACTTCAAATCCCTTCTCTAGCATTTTCTTCCTCGCACCCGTCATGTTCGTCACTCTAACATTAATCGCCGTTCCCGTGGAGGGCTTCTTAGAGTTGGTGGAAGGGCTGCGCCAGCTAAGCGCCGAATGGGGTGCCATCAGAACACCCATGATCCTTCTGTTCCCCGGAACCATCGCCTTCCTCATGACGGCCAGCGAGTTCGCTCTTCTGAAGCGGAGCAGCGTCGTTACGCTTTCCATCGCCGGAATATTCAAGGAAGTGCTCACCATCTCGGTCGCGGCATTGGTGTTCGACGATAGGCTTACGCCTATCAACATCTCCGGCCTGATCATCACCATCGGCGCCATCGGCGCATACAACTGGATTAAGCTGTCCAAGATGCGCGACGAAGCCCAGATGGACGTGCAGAACAAGGACAGCTATCAGCAGGCCCAGTCCGGGTCCTCCTCGAGCGAGCGCGGCGGAAGCAGCGATTCAGACGAGGAGGAGGCCGGGCTGCTGGCTCATAAGGATGATGACTATAGCAGCGCGCAGGACGATTTCAACCTGGTCACGGTGGAGGGCGACATCCTACCGAGACCGCTGTCGTCGCACCCGGTTGGGGACTTCAGAGCGCATCCGACGTAAAACCTTGGAGGCGGAGCAGAATCCTTGGGTATTAGCTCCTGTGGTACATATCCCATCTTTGTATGAACTTTCCCTACCCTATTGTCATAGATCTCTCAAGCTCGGCGGCATTTAGCGGAGTCAAGCGAACTCCCAAAGGTGTTCGTCGTCTGCATAGTCTGTGGGAGGCAGGTGTAGAGGCGCCAATCCTATTAGCTCCCGCGTCAGCTTTGAGTGATAGGTGGCCGGGGAAAAATGGGTTTAGTCCGAGAGACTCTGGAGGGCGGGCACTGATTTGTATGGGGGAAGTCACACTCTTCCCGCTTGGCTAAGTCAGACGCGGCATCTCGTCATAAACCCGGCCGCAAATAAAAAGAAAGAAGAGCTCCTTCGTCTGCATCGGCGGAACGGAGAGCGGGACCGGGAAAGGCGTATCGGGAGGCACCGCACCCAGAGAAAGAGGATGGGCGGTAGAACTAGAGAGCACGATGATAGATAGCCACTTGATTAGGGGGACCCTACTCTCTCTGGCTCAAGGCTGTCAGCCATAGTCATGGATTGGACGGGGCCCCTCCGAATGCTGCCGCCACTGCCGTCGCTGCTACGCTTAGAAAGACGGACCGGGATCTGGATCTATATGCGTATCCTTTTTTGGAATAGGGGGCTGATACATATAGAGACGTAGCTTTCACCCATCGAAGCCCAAGGGGCTCGTTTTATGCCCATTACTCTTGGCACTACCGAAGAATTCTCGTTAATTTTAGTTTGTTTGAGTGGAGTAGAGAACTGCTCGCCATTGGTAAGCCGTGTCTAGTTGCCTCGAGGGGAATGCGTGATGGTGTCTAACTGTCGGTGTGTCTGGGAAGCGCCCTGGCCAGTAAGCTTAAGGAGGTTAAAGGAGTTGGTGAAGCGCCACTGCAGAGTTGGCCACCGGTCTCGGGAGTATGGCGTTGGAGCTGACATCGAAGAAGAGTTGCCGGGGCACAAGCTGAATTAAGGGCACATATGCGTGTACGCATAAATACCATGTTACCATGTACATGATGTCTTATACTACAGTTGCTTATCCTCTGCCCCTCTAACCCACAAGGTATATATATGTCATCCCATCATCCCATCCCCCACCCCTTTCCCGCTGAGCACCGCTAACCTCCCCCGTAACCTTAACCCTAACCATAACCTTAGCCCAGCCTTATCCTAACCTCACCACCCGTCCACCAACGTAGCGTGCACGTGCATGCCCGTCTCGGGCTTCGCGGTGGCGCCGCCCTTGATCGATATGTTGCGCTCGTCGCGCTCCGCCTCGTCCCGCAGCGCAAACTCGAACCGGCCGGCCCAGCACGCCAGCAGGCACGCGAACTCGGCCCGCGCGAACGCCTGCCCGATGCAGCTCCGCGGCCCGTGCAGGAACGTCATGAAGGCGTAGTTGCTCGAGGCGCCGCCGCCGCTGCCGTGCTTCTTGCCGTCGGCGGCGCCGTCCTGGTGGTCGCGGTCGTCCGCCGCCCTCCCCCCCTGCAGCCACCTCTCCGGCCGGAACTCGTCCGCGTCCTCGCCCCAGAGCGCCGGGTCCCGGTTGGTCGCCCACGACGCGAGGACGACGCGCGTGCCCCTCGGGATGCGGCGGCCGCGGATCGTCGCGCCGGGCCCGGCCTCCCGCAGCGTCAGCGGCACCGGCGCGAAGTACCGCAGCACCTCGCTGCACACGGCGTTGAGGTAGGGCAGGCGGTCGATCTCGGCGCTGGAGACCGTTGCGGGGTTGGCGTCCGCGGCGGCCGCGGCGGGCGACGGCAGGTGCTCGCGGACCTCGCGCCGCAGCCGCGACTGCACGTCCGGGTGCCGCGCCAGCAGGTACACGGCCCACGTCATGGCCGTCGCCGTCGTCTCGTGGCCCGCCGCCAGGAACGTCATGAGTTGGTCGACGAGGTTCTCGTCGCTGAAGGCGCCCGACTCGAGCGCCACCGAGAGGATGTCGACGTCGGGAGCGGCGGCGGTGGCTGGTTTCTCCTCCTCCCTCCCTGCGCCGCTGCTGCGTGCCGCTTGCATCTTCTCGCGCTTCTCGCGGATCAGGTCCCGGCACACGGACCGGATGTAGCCAGCGGCCGAGGCGATGTCGTCGTTGCGCTTGACGGGGAGGCTGGCGACGACCCAGTTGGGCAGCAGCAGGGTCAGCAACGCGAGGCGCTGCGCCTCCCTGCTAGGGCTGAAGACGTTACGGTAGGTCCGGCTGAGCTTCGTGTCGGGGTCCCGGATCGCGCCGAAGTCCTTGCCGAGCCCCGCCACGCCGATGATGTCGAGCGTGGCCCGGGACGCCCAGTCGCCGACCTCGATGACCGCCGAATTCCTCTTCCCCTCCCTCTCGGGGTCCGCCTGCTCCGAGGGCCAGGAAGAGGAAGGGCCTCTCGCAATGATGTGCTCCGTCATGGCCTCGACGACCTCGCGGCCCTTGTCCCAGAAGACGGGGTAGAGGTCCTTGGTGCGCCTGAACGCGAAGGCGGGCATGAGCTTCTTCCGCTGGAACCGGTGCTCGTCCCCCTCGGCGACCAGGATCCCGACCCCAAGGATGCGGCTCAGCGTGTGCTGGACGTCCGCCGGCTTGACGAAGTCGTAGCTGCGGGTGACCAGCACCTCGGACAGCGTCTTCGCGTTCGTGACGAGCAGCCGCTCCTGGTTGAACGGCCCGAGGTAGCGGATCAGCCCGTCGTTCGGGATCGTCTTGGCCCTGGTGCTGTTTCTTAGCAAGATGTCTCGCGCGCGGCGGAGGAAGAAGAAGAAGGGATGGGAACGTTACCACTCCCGGTGAGGGATGCCCGTCGGCTCCTTCCTAATCCTGTGTAACTGGCCGAACAGGAACGAGTTGCCCGAGGGCTCGGGCAGGTCCCGCAGCGGCGAGAAGTACTTGGGCCAGAGTAGCACGACCCAGACGACCCAGCATACGATCTGGAAAGTCCAGGTCGTGGCGAAGATGCTTAACAGCTGCCATGCCGACCACTCCCGCTCGCACGAAACGGAGACGTATGCCGAGGCCAGCGATATGAGCGAGATGGCTCGCCACGGTATTGACGGCATTGTTTGTTTTGTTTCCTTCGGTCGATGTGATCACTCCGCCACAGTATCCCTGGTACGCGAGATGAGGAGCTTCCGGCTATGTAGCGCCTGGGTATGTAGGGAATGAGCTCCGTCGCTCCGTTATTCAAGTGCACGGAACACAGTGTCGGTTAGGTAGATGGTCGCCGGAGTCGAATAGGTCGAACGGGTGGCAATGCGGTTCCCATGTAAGTGAGTACTACGCAGGTTCACCCTCCACCAACTTAACAGGATATTTCTATTCTAGTATATAAAGAATAGAAATACCGAAATCAACACTGCAGGGGAATATCAAGTGGCGCGACGTTGCGTTTGCGTTCAACCATTACATCAGAACATCCAGTACTTATATCAAGAAGCCGTTGGAGAGGCGAGATTGAATAGAACGCCAATCTAGTCATCTGCATACGTAGATTCTCGGGGACGGATGGATACTGTGTCGGTGGGTTTATCTTCTCGTAAAACATGCCGAACCAGTTTCACCACCCCCTTACCTACGACTAATGACGTTGTCGAAGGGTTCCCCGGGGCATGTGCCACCTCTACGGACCAGATGGATTACCTCTACGTTAGTGCCAAGGGACCCCGGAATGTACTAATAAACATGAGACGGAAATCTGATTGGGCCATGTCCCACAAATTAGCTCCAGGCACCAGGAATTCACGAAACCCCAAATTGCCAACCATACGGTTTGGCCTTCGTCGTTCGGATAGATTTATAGCATGGGACGACACGCGTCTCGGAAGGTTTTGGGTTGCGGAAGATATACGGCGCAAGGCATACTCAAATTGGAACTAGAACAGGACAGTCTCCAGACACCGAAGGCCAGATTTGGGCCGGCCCGTCCACTCACTTTTGATTCGAAGCGCGCTCATTGTACCTACAGTTGTTCTATATACTACATAGGCACATAGCTGACGATTTAGGCGCGCCACGAGAGCGTCCCGTAGCGGCAGGAATCGGCCGTTTGAGTTATCCCGCTTCCCTTGAGCCCCACGGGCGTGCAAAATCGGATGAATCTTTGCTCCTCGGAAGAAACTGGAATGCTCTAAAACAGAAAATTAATTTTCGATTTAGCAACGGCTGAGGAACCATTTCATTCCTATACTCTGGATTATTAATGTACTAAGGGAAAGGATCGTATTAAGAAAGACGGCTGTAAAGGTTGAGAATCAGGTGGTTTAGAGCTGGTAGTTTGTTCCTCTTCAAATCTGTAGGTGTCGAGTAAGTACTTAGGAAGAGTACGCTAAGTATTGAGAATAAAGACGCATCAATCAAACCTTCTATAAAGTGGATCCCTCCTTGGCTCTTGTATAGAAACGTGAGAAATGTGAAGCGTGTTTAGTTGAATACGCATCATCTGTTAAGGCTCTTATCGCTTATGGAGCTCACAGGTATGGAAATGTGGCCGGCATCCCGACATCCGCAACCGAACTCGGCACCTCCTACTTACCTTATCCATCTCGCATGAACCGATTGTGTAGACTTTAACGCTCGAAACGAGAGAGAGTTCCGCTGCAATACTGTGATATCACGAGTCCATTGAGTTTCTGTTGCGATGGCGTCCTCTCTCCCCAAAATCGGCATCCTTTCTATTGGCGACATGGGCGTGGGAATCGCAAAGTTGCTAGTCGCCAACGGGTTCTCCGTGGCTACGAACTGCAGCGACCGAAGGTCAGCTAACCCGGCCGGTCGGCATACATACCCACCATAACAGAAAGAACTTAGAGTACATAGTTGATCAAGTCTCAACGGGCTCTGTGTGTGCCCTTGCTTACCAAATAAACTTCGCAAGTATAGCAGCGACACTGTCGAGAGGGCCAAGAACGCGCGGGTCGAGATCCTCGAGTCGGACGAGGACTTGGCGAGCGCCTGCTCCGTCATCCTGTCCGTGGTGCCCCCGCGCGACGCCGCCGCCACAGCGCAGCGGATCGCCGATGCGCTGACGCTGGCGGGCCCGTCAGGGCGGAGGAGGAGCGAGGACGACCCTCTCTACTTCGTCGACCTGAACGCCGTGGCGCCGTCGACGGTGAAGAGCATCGCGGCGCTGGTCGAGAAGTCGCGCGCGCCCGTGCGCTTCGTCGACGGGTGCATCTTAGGTGGACCCCCGGCGGCGAAGTCTGGTTCGTCTTCTTCCTCCTCTGACACTGCTCGCAAGGAGGGATGGAGCGTGCCGAGCATGCCCACGTCGGGGCCGCACAAGCTCTCCGACATCCCCGGGTACGGTGAGACGCTGTTCCGCGCGCTCAACATGCGGCACATCGGCCCTTCGATCGGCGCCGCCAGCGGGCTGAAGAGTAAGCATCTTCTATACTTGTTATCTTGTGTTTCCTTAATCTTCCCAGTACATACTCGTGATTGCACGAGTCATGTCTCACTATAAGTCGATCCTTGCCCGGTCATATATCCAGTAAAGGAGGGCAGGGGGAGAAAGAAAGAAGAGTGGTAAAGAGAGCGGGGTGCTGACTCCAGTCCGCTACCGACGCAGTGTGCTTCGCGAGCACGAGCAAGGGGTTCACGGCCCTGGCGATCCAGTCCTTCACGACGGCGCACCGCCTCGGCGTGCTGGACGACCTGCGGCGCGAGATGCGCGAGCGCCTACCCCAGCACCTCGTGGCGGCCGAGCGCTCCGTCGTCGGCATGCCGCCCAAGGCCTACCGCTGGGTGCGCGAGATGGAGGAGATCGCGCTCACATTCGAGGAGGAGGGCGGGTTCGCGCCCGACACCTTCCTCGGCGCCGCTGGCGTCTACCGCGCCGTCGTCGAGGACACCGTGCTGGGCGAGGAGAGGACCGGGAGGAGGAAGAGGGGTCTTGAGGTCGACGACGTGGCGGCGGCCATGGCGGAGGGCTTGGAGAGGAAGAGGAAGAAGAATGAGTGAGCGAGTGCGGCACGCATTTACGTGAATAGGGAGTGGCGAGTGTGGCGACTGCTTCGTCAAGCCGCAGGATGGGGTCGCCCAAGTTATACCACGACTGCTGCAACATTACTGTCGCGCAGGCTTGATGTGAATCCTATAGAACCATGTTGAAATCGAGGTTGATCAGCTAGGCAGAGTGTCGACCATAATGGCAGTATCATGAGCCCATCCTACTGAGGGCAACAAGACGTCAGTATAACAATTTTCCGCTAGTGGATCAGATCTTCTGCTAATCGTCACGAAAGAACCAATAAGAAGGGAAATCCATTACCTCTTACTTTTTACGGTAACGGGCCAGTTAGCTGCTATTGAGAATTGTTGCTGCTGATGCGTTATGGCCATTCGTAGGATATGACCAGTGACTTCTGACAAAATGCACTATCACGCCAAGGTTCGACGGTATCCCGAAGGAGAAACCAAACCCCATAGGCCACGGGCGCCGGTCTTCAGGGGCAGCGCCTCTTCGTCGATGCACTCCCCCAGACCTCCACTCTCCAGGCTCATCAACGTCTCAGGATCAC